>VCHN02002957.1:0-15441 GCA_007115665.2 Sequoiadendron giganteum
AAACCTTTCGGGCCCTTTTCTTCTCTGGTGGCGCACTGATCCTCCTGAGGAACTCTTCCATCTCAATGGCTGGATCCGTGTCATCCTCGGGTTCTCTCCTCATTCTGTCGGAAAGCCAATCAGGCACTGTCTGCTGCGGATTACAAATGACAAGGGGCTGTTCTTCTGTTGCCTCCATCTCGTGCCCTTCCTCTCTTCTTGCACTAGTCTGCTCAGGCTCATCCTCCTCTATAAGCTGGGTATCTCCCGACCCTTGGGTCCCCTGTTCTGTGTTTTCTTCTTCTTCCAAAGCCGTGTCCAACATCCGCTGAAAATGGGTGTCGGCCATTGTTTCCTCTTCCTCCTCTTGTTGGCCACCCCTGGATAGACTGACACTAGCTGATTCCCGGGCGTTGGGCTGATCTACCTCCTCAAGTCCCCGCTCTTCCTCTAATCCTGCCCTCTGATCGGCAAATAATGAAACCACTCTTAAACTCGAAGATTGAGTTTGTGAGTGCACGGGTGATGCTTGTTCTATCCTCAGCGGTATCGGCTGGGTTGGCACTTCCACTTGTGCCCTCGATGTCTGAGCAATTTGTTTCCCTCTTTTTACCGATAACGGCCTTGGGTCACCCATCAAGCTGTAAGTAAGGGCGATCGACTTGCTCTTAAGTCTGCATACATGTCTGTCGACCCAAGTCCTGGTAAAAGTCATCACCGGGATAGAAAGAGTGTCCAAGTCCATGATCTCTGGCTCGGACCAATCGGGTGGTGGGACAGGAGTATCCCTAACTGACCCATAGTCGGGTTGCATGACGTTGACATCCTCCTCCACCTGGTCGGGAACTGGAATAATCTCACATTCTCTAATCAACTTGAGAGGAAGTCTGGAAAACATCCTTCTTATCTCAGCCTCATCCACTGCATTTGCCCAAAAGTCCTCCGGATGAGCTCTGTGCCGGTATTCAACGTTCTGTATCATCCGGATGTTCCTGTAAGGATCGAAATCCTGCCTGCCTGTGTGATATGACAAATGATAAGATTGCAGCTCGTCCTCTGCCTCTCGGGCTGCCTGCAAAGCGGGACACACCTCAATGGAATTTCCCATGGTGATAGGGAAATCAAGCCCACCCTTCTTTTTCCTTTTCTGAATCTTATCGTAGGCAATCAATTGCCTAGATATCTCAAGCATTACTATGTGATCGGTGGGGTATCGCGGTAACCGATACGGATACGAAGTGAACCCCTGCAGCCTAATATATGTGAATTTCGGGAATTGGATGAGCCAATACCCATATTCCTCAATCAGTGTCTGTGCTTCTTTAGATATTCTCTGCTGCGTTCTCTGCTGAAGCGTCCTCGCGATGTGCATTGTGAATGCATCATTTGCCCGTTTATAATTGGCAATGTTAGCCAAATGTAGCTGTGTGCAGGCTTCATGAATTTTGAATTGACCAAGGGCACAGCCGATTGGCTCTTTGTACGAAATCCCTCTGTACTTAGTCATTCTGGCCAACATGTAAATCACATATGAGCTCATGTAGAAAGTCTTCGTCACCTTCAAGCTCCTGAATTGCTCATCGATGTGGTTGCTAATCATCCTAGCCCAATCGACACACTCCTTTCCTTCCAAGATGATCTCGATGAAGTAGAACATCCAAGGCTCGAAAATGTAAGCCTGTGCGCTCCCATTCACCCGGCTCAACATCATTATCAAATCACAGTATTCTTGTTTCACGTCCTCGGCAATTATCTGCTTTGGGAGCTTAGTGCGGGGTGGCCTCGGCTTCTGCATCCAAACTCTGTTGATGACTGCAGTGACGCTTTCGAAAGAGGAAGAGTACATCTTCTCTGCCCTCTTGTTTGTCCTGTATAACATCTCCTCAGCAGTTGGAATCCCAAATGCTTCTCCGATGGCATCGGGTGTGAAGTTGGCGAGCAGTTTACCATCCGGAGAGACGATCGTCCTACGTTCTGGCTTGTAGTGATTGGCGCACTCCATAATTAGCTCCCGACACTGAATTGCTGGCGGAAAACTAGCAGCTGCGTAGATTCCACTCTTCATTATATTATGTGCCGTGACGGATGGTTGATGGCCCTCTAGCCCGAACATCCTCGATTTGAGTGCATTCAGATTAAATGAACCAAGGTTGGTGTCATTCAATCCTGCCAACTTTGAAACTATTGCTGACTTTGGGAGAAATGGCTTAGCGAGCCTCTTAATCATTGCCTGCCGGGATGAGCCGGCCTTGCCTGCTTCAGTGTTTGCAGCTCTGCCTGCGGCTCTGCTTGTTCCTGTAACATCCTTTGCGCCAGCCATCTGCAAAATAAAATAGAAGAATAAGCTAGACTGCAGATTTATAAAATAAAACAATTCCCGAGATGGCTGCGAATACGGAGTTAGCTTTGAAAATAAAATTTCTCAGCATAAATTTCTAACTCCAAACCTCGTACTGTATAAAAATCTCTGAGCTTAGAGACAACTCTCAGCAACTGCACTTCTGACTGGTGAAGAAAAAACGCAGCAAGCTAATAACTTTCAGCAATGTAGCTAATTTCTCCAACACAAATAGTTCGAACCTTGACTTCACTTTGTCAACTTCAGCAGTTAGAGAAATAAAGAGTTGCCAGCAATATGAAATTTCAACTTCCTCAACTTCTCAACTTTTAAACTTCGCAGCAACTCCACTTTCAGCTCTTTGAGAATTAAATTCTCCAGCAACTCCGGAAAATAACTTCAACCTTCAACTTCGAAGTTGCAGCAACACACCTTCAGCTCTTTGAAAGAAAGAGTCTCGGCAAATGAAGATTTCTCCAGCACTTCACACTTTCAGCAACTCAACACTCCGAAATAAAATAAACTCTCACAGAATTTCTCTCCTCAACCACTTGGAAAATATTTCAATCTCTCAAGAACTTCTTCAGCAACTTCAACTTCAAAACAATGTGAGGAGAAATGAGAGAAGAGATTGTTTAAATAACTCTTCTCGGAGAATCCTGCTAAGTAGTGCTGGGGCTATTTTTAGCACCTTCATCAATTTCCCACTATCTTCGTTCGGAGTCTTCTAATTCAAGCGCAGTAGTGGGCTAGTCGTCAGCCGGTTATTATGGCAGTCGCCATTAATAATGATTCCTTCTTCTTCAAATTTCGAATTTTCCTCTTAGTCTGCCAGTTACCTCTTGGCGATTTAAACAACTCTCGAGAAAAACAATCACTTGACTTGATTTAAAATTCCATTTTAAAATCTCGCAGTGTTTAAATAAATTCAACTCGAAAAAAAAAATTCGTGGGAGTAGCAAATTTATTTCCAACTTTTTAAAATGTCTGTCATTTAAATCCTCGATTTCATAAAATTTGCCTTAGACATTTTAAATTCTCTCATTAAAACGTTCAACTCCGGGCGATTAAAAATTTGTTTGCGTGCTCGAAATAATTCGTCCTTTGAGATTTAACTTCTGTCAGGAAAATAATCTAGGCAAAACGAATCCCTTCTGAAAATATTAAAATTTCCCTTAGGAAATTAATTTTTAAACTCTATTAACTTATGGGTGCATTTTAAACGGGTTCATTTGATTTTCACTTAGAAAATATTTTATCAAGTCGTCAACCCCATTTAAATGTCTGGAAAATTTTCATGCTCACCCACTCTTTCTGTTTATTCAAATTTTCAAAATTCTCATGCCTTAGGAATTTCTCCACTTCACCCACTTAGGAGAAAATTTAAATTTTCATCCCCTTTAGGCGTATATTTTAACTAGGCAAGCTTTAAATTTCCACGCCTTAGGAAGCATTTTCCATCACCACTTACCTTGAGGGCGCATTTCCACTAGGCAACTTTTATTTTCGTGCCTTAGAATATTTCCAGACCTCTATTCCTCCTTTTGACTGGGGGCGCATTTTGACCTTGAAGCTTTTGTTTTTTTTGCCTTAGGCGTTTTTCCACTAGGCCACATCCTCCTTGGGCGCAAATACATAGGCAAGCTTTCATTTCCATGCCTTAGCCGCTTTTTCTACACTTGAGGGCGCATTTTCATACATGAACTTTGATTTTACGCCTTAGAAAATTATAAGACCTCCTCACCTTGAGGGCGCATTTCACCCCTGCAAGTTCCATTCCCTTCTACCTTAGGCGTTCTTCTTCTTAGCATCATCTAGTCTTGGGCGCATTTTACACCTTATACCTTCATTTCCATGCCTTAGCTGCTTTTTTTACCCTTTTCTCCTTCTTGAGGGCGCATTTCCATAGGCAAGCTTTTATTTTCTCACACTTAGGCGTTCTTTAGGCTCCAAGAACCTTGGGCGCATATGGGGGAGGAGCTTCCATGTGAGGGCGCAAATGAGACCCCATGCTTTTGTTTTACTAGGTGGGCGCATTTCAACATGTGAGCTTTCATTTTCACCATGGGCGCATTTCCTTGGTTCCACTTTCGTTTTCCACGCCTTAGAAACTTTTTAGTCTTCAATCCTTGAGGTGGGCGCATTTTACTAGGTGAGCTTTTGTTTTTTTTGCCTTAGAAACTTTTTCAAGCCTCTGCCTTGAGATGGGCGCATTTTACTAGGTGAGCTTTCATTTTTGCCTTAGGCGTTTTTTTCAAGCCTCTGCCTTGAGATGGGCGCATTTTACTAGGTGAGCTTTCGTTTTCGCCTTAGAAACTTTTTCAAGCCTCTAGAGGGCGCATTTTACTAGGTGAGCTTTCATTTTTGCCGTAGGCGTTTTTCAAGCCTCTACCTGTTCCTGCTCTTGCATTCTATTTTTAGCAAGTTGTGCTATTTTTAGCAAATCCCTTGATTTTCAACCTCTAAGGCTCCGTTTTGCCTGAAAATTTCATCAGATGATATTCTCTGCCTTGTGAACCTGTTTTGTCAGTCCTCTGCCCTGACCTGCTATTTATAGCCACCCGCTATTTATAGTAAGTTTGACTTTCTGACTTTAGTAGCTCCGTTTTGCCTGAAAGTTGCAACGCTTGATCTTGATAGCTTGAGGGTTACTCGGATGCCAACCTCGGGTGCAGACCTGCTATTTATAGCCGTGCCCTGACTTACTAAAAATAGTAAGTTCTCCGACTTTGCTCAAATTTTGCCAGCAGGTACCTTGAAGTGTGCTGACATGGGTGGGGTACTTTGTTTCGGCTATTTCTGGATTTCACCTCCTATAAAAGTGGAAACCCTAATTTGACTTGCATGTATCCCGAACGGTCTTGTTTGACTTCGTTCCTTCTGCATGTCGTTCTGCTTGCTGGACTGGAGTGTTGGGCGGCTGCCGGAGTGTACCTGCTAAAAATAGAAACTGTCTGAAAAGTGACTCATCCACTGCCGGATGGTTTTGCATGTCATATTGCCTGCGGGATCTCAAAAAACCCAGAAAAACCCAGAAAACTGGTCTGCATGCATGCACTGGCTAAAAATAGTAAGTCCTCAAAACTCGATCTTCTCTGCTTGCAAGTCACACCGTTGCGAAGCTCTCGAAAAACCCATGAAGAAAAACCCGACATGCGTTGAAAAACACTGCATGCGAACCCTAAAAATAGCCTCCGAAGGCTGAACTCTGAAAGTGGTTGTCTCGGTTTGCATGTTACATCACTGCGAAGGTTTTGGAAAACCCAGAAGGATTCTCCAGACATGCATCTGAAAAGCCCATGTGGAAACCCTGAATTTGACTCTTACAGCCTGAACTGCCAAAAATAGCAAGTCGTCTGATCTGGCTCAAAATTTACGTGTAGGCAGCTTGATGTTACCCGGATGCAGTGGAACTGACAGAATTCCAAAATCTCAATAAAATAGTCCCAAGTTGAATACTTACTAAAAATAGTAAGTTGCCAGAATACAGTGAAAATTTAGGGGGACTCTGCTGGAAGTCTTCTGACTGCTGCGCTAAGCTTGGATTTCAATTTTATAACTCAGTTTGACCTTAAATAAGCCTGAAGGATGAAAACCCTAATTACACAGACTTGACCAATATTTCAACCCGGGTCAAACGACGGGACAATCCCCGGAAGGACCAGAGACCAGAGAGAGAGCGAACCAAAGCCAAAAGACCAGACTGGAGCAAGATTTAGGGGGTCCCCATCTTGATGGGGTGATGTGTGAAAAAGGTCCATGAGTCCCAAGTTGCTGAGAAATCTGAAGTTGAAAAGGTTGCATTTGCTGAAAGTTCGAATTTGTGAAGACATTTACTAGTTGTTGAAAGTACGTTTTTTAGAGAAGAAGTACAAATTTGAGAGAAGTCTCAAGAGCTGCTGCAAGTACAGAAATTTCGCAGTTGAAGTGAACAAGAGTGTTGAGAATGGCTGAATCAAGCAGAAGAGCTGCCGGTAGGAACAACCACACCGAATCCAGACAAGCAGTGATCAAGAAATTAAGCATTCAGACAAAGGCCGGTGAACCCGCTGCTAGAACCTTTGATATATCAAGAGGTGAGGAAGCTCCTTTCGGCTAGAATCATCTTTCCAGTAAGGCACTCGACGTGGGTCGCCAATTTGGTACCCGTTAGGAAGAAAAATGGCAAGATGAGGTTATGTGTTGACTTTCGCAATCTAAATAGAGCGTTTGAGAAAGATAACTACCCCTTGCCCTCACTGGATGAGGTGTTGCAAATTGTGAATGGTTCCCAAATGATGTCCTTCTTGGACGGTTATTCAGGATACAACCAAGTGATGGTTGAAGAAGCAGATAGATTAAAAACAGCTTTCACCACCAAGTGGGGAATGTTTGCCTACAAAAGAATGCCTTTTGGCTTAATCAACGCCGGAGCCATGTTTCAACGGGCCATGGACATCGCTTTCCGAGATTTAGTCAGAAAATGCATTATTATATACATGGACGACCTTACCGTGTTTTCCAAGAAAAGAGAAGATCATGTTGAAGACTTGAGGAAGATTTTCCAAAGGTGCAGAAGATTTGGCATTTCTCTCAATTCCAAGAAACGCGTGTTCGGAGTCACTGAAGGGAAATTGTTAGGACATGTCCTTTCAGAACAGGGCATATCAATTGACCCAGACCGCATCGAAGCGATTTCAAAGATCGGCATGCCAGGGAGTCCGAAAGAATTGAGGTCTTTCTTTGGAAAGATTAATTTTGTGAGAAAGTTTATAACTGGGTTTGCTGAGATTGTCAGACCATTGAATGAAATGTTGAAAAAGGATGCGAAGATAGAATGGACCCCTCAAACAAGGAAAGCATTCGAGGAAATCAAACAAGCTATAGTGGATGCTCTGGTACTAGTCAGTCCGGATTACTCAAAACCATTCTACGTGTACTCTTTTGCTTCAGAGCACACCTGTGCAACAGTATTGACCCAGAGGACAGAGGAAAAGGATGAACATCCAATTGCTTTCATGAGTGTGCCATTGAAAGAAGCAGAATTAAGGTACGCCAATGTAGAAAAGCAGGCTTATGCTCTAGTGAAATCGGCTAAGAAATTTAGGCATTACATCTTGAGGAGCAAAGTCCATGCTATAGTTCTAGACGCCACAGTAAAAACATTGCTAATGCAAAATGAATTAGGAGAAAGAAGAGGCAAGTGGGTCGCCACTTTGTAAGAATATGATATGGAGATACAGTCGATGAAGTTAGTCCGAGGACAAGCATTGGCACAAACAATTGCAATGGCAGGACTTGGGCTGGTACAACAAACTTATATGTTACAAGAAGTGTCCCCCGGGGAATGGTACGACGATACTGTCTATTATTTGTTGAATCGCAGATGCCCTTCACATTTGAATCCAGTGCAGAGAAGAGCTTTGAGAATGAAAAGCCATAAATTTATGCTACAAGGATCAGTACTCTATAGAAGAAATCACGAGGGTATTTATCTAAGATGTGTAAGGAAAAGAGAAGCTAGACAGCTAATGGAACACTTCCATGAGAAATTTGGAACAAGCCATAGAGGTGGTTTGGCCACAACACATCAGATTTCAAGAGCTGGATATTATTGGCCCACGCTCTTTAAAGATGCTTACGAACATGTAAAGACTTGCCATATTTGCCAGACAACCGCATATAGAGAAAAGATTCCAGCTATGCCCTTACAACCAGTAATTGAAGTCAGGCTGTTTGCTAAGTGGGGACTGGATTTTATTGGAATGATTAATCCACCTTCCTCCGCGCGGCACATGTACATACTGACAGCCACAGACTATTGCACCAAATGGATGGAGGCTCAAGCTCTCAAACTTTGCACAACAGATGTGGTTATTAAGTTCCTTGAAGAGAACATTATTACAAGATTTGGGTGTCCACACGCATTGGTGTGCGACAATGGCCCCGCCTTTTCATCATTAAAGTTTTCAAACTGGGCGTTTGAATATGGGATCACTTTGAAGTTCTCATCCAATTACTACCCGCAGGGGAATGGACTTGTAGAGTCTACAAATAAGAATTTGCTGAATGCTATCAAGAAACTGTTGGATAAGAACCCCAAGGATTGGCACACACAGCTAAGGTTTGCCTTGTGGGCAAACCTTAGCTGTGTGAAGAATTCTTTGGGAACATATCCTTATCATTTGGTATATGGACAAGACCTCGTCTTCCCAGTTCAGTTAAGGATTCCAACTCTTCAGTTCATTCAAGAATATCTCGAGGGTGAGGACAAAGTTCAAGTCCGGCTATCATAGTTGATGCATTTAGAGGAGAAAAGAGATGAAGCATTGGAAAATCTGGCTAAACATCAAGGAGTCGTGAAAAGATGGTTCGACAAACAGGCCAAGATCAAGGCCTTCAGGATTTCAGATCTAGTTTTATGTTGGGATAAGGCCCATGAAAGAAAAGGTGATCACGACAAGTTCGATAAATTATGGCTGGGCCCATATCAGATTTCTGAGATCGTAGGAGATAATGCGTTCAGATTGAAAGCGTTAACAGGGGAGGATATCCCATTGCCAGTCAATGGGCGATTCCTCAAGCATTATTTCCAAGCATAGGCTCCCTCCTGGGTCCTACTTTGTACATAGTTAGGTTAGGTTGTTTTGTTTCTCTCTTTCCCTTTTGGTTTTGGTTTTGGTTTGTTGCCCTTTGGGTTTTTGGTTTTGGTGTTTCTTCCCTTGAGTTGTCCGCTCAAGTGCTTTTGGTTTGGGTTTGGAGTGGACATGAGTTTTGGGGTTTCCCGTTGCATATGGATGGGTGATGACGTCTTTCAATTCACAGTTTGGTCTACTACCAAGGGATTTTTATGAATTTGTGCAAATGATAGAATGCCAAGGTGGTTTTTCTCTTATCATCATCCGGTCTCGTACAAACTCGACTCGGAAGGGTAATCAGTTATTGTGTCATAACACATGAGTCTGAGATCATAGTGTCCTATCTGCTCAACAGGCTACTTTGAGTCATTTTGATTCTTTGAGAGAAGTTACGGCAAGTGAAAATTTTACATCTTGTTTCAGCGCCACTGCAATTCTCAAACCAATTGGTAGCCTCATTGCTTGCCAACCAATTATGGAATTGACGGAAAATCAAGAAAGAAGAGAAAATATGCTAAAAGAGAAATATCAGAAGAAAAAATAAAATAAAAGAAATATCATACTTAAAACATTGGTTTGGGAATATACGGATAACTCCATCGGGGCTATGGACGCCTGGCTGGCTGTGGAGCAATATTCGTGAGAATTGTAGCGACAACCTCGTCGGGGCTATGGACGCCTGACTGGCAGCGAGGCAATGTCCAGGATGCTTTTGAAGTTAAGATACTTGTGTAACTTGCCATAGTTAATCTCAGGAGTCAAGATGGTCTAGAGTTGAGATAAATGCATATGTTCAGGAGCTCTCAAATGAAGGTGTTTTGATCCAATATCGGATTCTTCTACCCTTTTGAGTAAGTATCTTTTCTATATGATGGTTAGAGGGGATTGGCCAAGGTTAATCTTAAAGTGTTTTTCAACACTTTCCCGTGGAGTCGCCAGATGTTGTGACCTTTTCACACATCACCCCATCCAAGATGGGGACCCCCTAATTTTTGCTCCATTCTAGTCTTTTCGCTTTGGTTCTCTTTGTCTTTGATCTTTTGTCTTTCCGAGGATGCCTCGTCTTCTGACCTGGATTGAAATGATTGCCAAGTCTACGAAATTAGGGTTTCTATCCTTTAGGCTTGCTTGAGGTCAAATTGAGTTATCAAAGTAAAATCTAAGTGCAGCAGTACAATCAAGAGGCTCAAGGCAGGATCCCACTGAAATCCTACTAAAATCTGACAACTTACTATTTTTAGTAAGTACCTAATTTGAGGTCTTTCCCTCAGGATTTCGGGATTCTAACTACTTCAGCACATTCAGGTAGCTTTAGAGCACCCACACGTGAAATTTGAATGGATTCAGACAACTGGCTATTTTTAGCAGTTCAGCCTTTGGAGGCCATTTTCAGGATTTAAACGTACGATTCTCCAATGCATGATTGGAGAATGGATCTGGGTTTTTTAAAACCTTCGCGACGGTATAACATGCAAACTGAGATGATGACTTTTAGAGTTCAGCCTTCAGAGGCTATTTTTAGGGTGTGCATGCAGTGATTCTCAGTGCATGTCCGGATATTCCACGTGGGTTTTGCGAGAGCTTCGCAGTGGTACGACATGCAAATGGAATGAGTCAGTTTTAAGGGACTTACTATTTTTAGCCAGTGCCATCACGTTGACCAGTTTTCTAGGTTTTTTGAGATCCCACGGGCACTGTGACATGCAAACTCATCCGACATCCGATAGACCACTTTCCGGACACTTACTATAAATAGCAGCTTCATCCCAGCAGTTACCCAATACTTCAGTCCAACAAGCAGAGCGATAGACTGTAGAAATCAAGACGATCAGGAGTAGTCTGGAGCACATGCAAGTCAAATTGAGGTTTCCCTTGCTATGTCTAAAAATAGATGGAACAAAATACAGAGATGTCAAAATGAAGCACGCCACCGGGATCAGCATCTTTCAGGCTACCTACTGGCAAAATTTGGGCACGATCTGAATACTTACTATTTTTAGTAAGTCATCTCATGGCTATAAATAGCAGGTCTGTGCCTAAGGCAGGTGTGAACAGATCACTTACAACATCATGAACAAGCGGAGTGAATTTCAGAGCAAACGGAGATACAAAAATTGATCAATTTCCGGGTTTGCTAAAAATAGCAAACGGCTAAAAATAGCAAACGGCTAAAAATAGTATTTACCGTGCCAGATGAAGATATAAACAAGATGACAAGGCCAGGTAGAGGCAGCCACACCACCTCCAGCTCAGAATAGGGTGAAATGCTGGGAAACCCTAATTGCTCCGAGTTTGCTAAAAATAGAAAGCCAAGGCATGGCTAGGGCATTGAAAATGTATAAGTGATAACTGGCATGGAGACACATCAAATGCGCCTGAGGTAGGGAGAAATATTCTAAGTGTGGAATTTCCTTCACACACCCCAAAATGCGCCTTCAAAGATAAAATGGAAGTGGCACATGCCAAATGCGCCCAAGATTTCCTTCAGCAGGGGTCAAATGCGCCCACATGAGGCAAAGGCATGATAAAATCTCCTAAGGCAAGGAAATTCCTTGAGGACCCCTCAAATGCGCCCTCATCTAGAAGTTGCATAGGCTAAATGCGCCTAAGGCAAGGAAGTTTCCCTCTCACCATGTCAAATGCGCTCAAAGAAGGTGAAGAGCCACTAGATATGGGCGAAATTCCTTCTAACACCCTCAAATGCGCCCAAGAATGAAGTCTACATGCTCAAATGTGCCTAAGGAAGGTGAAGAGTCACCATGGGCGTAGTATTTTCCTCCTCCCCATAGCAAATGCGCCCAAGGTGGCAAAGTAAAAGGTAAAATGTGAAAGGTGTTGAGGAAATGCGCTTGACTTGAGTAAATTCCCTCACACATGGTGAAATGCGCTCCAAGTTTCCCTCATGACATGCTAAATGCGCCAAGGGTAAAGGTAATACTAGGGGTGGTGTGATTTTTTTTAAGGGCTAAGGGTTGAGTAATTTTCCTCCTCACCATGTGAAATGCGCCCAAGGGAGTTAGGACTTGGAAATGGAAAATTGCTAAGTGTGATGAGCAAGGAAGTCTAGGCATGGAATTGCCTAAGGAATGGAATGGAAGCTCACATGTTGAATGCGCCCTTCAAGGGTAAGGTGATGAAATTTAAATTTAAAATAATTTCCTAAGGCATTTTCTAAGGAGAAAATGAAAATACGCCTAGAGGATGATGGTAGAAATTCTTCAGAGGGAAAATCCTTAAGGAAGAAATCAAGAAAATTTGCCGAGGCCAAGAAACAGGAGATTGCAGGTGTGGAAGACGTCCGGGGTGGAGAAAAAAAAAAAAACCTTAGCCATTTTATTATTTTTAAATAATAAAAATTAAAAGTACCCCTTCATCCGGATACACATGAAAATGATGGATTCTGAAAAGAATTTTCTTCTGGGTATTGAACGTTTGCAATCCAGAGATGATTCAAACTTGCTCCACACCTCACTCATCATTTTGAGAGGAAATTTTGCCCAACGCCTATTTTGATAAATTTCCTAAGGTAAGCTCAAGAATTTCTAAGGCAAATAAGGGAAATATAACTTCACGAAGTGTTTTCGCTGGAAGATTGAACTGAATGATTTCGCCAAGGCAAAGATGAGATTAAATGACTTAGCCAAATGAATTCGAAATTGCCCAACAGAGTGAGTGATTTAATATTTTAAAAGATCAAATGTGATGAAGCAGGCTTGTGCAGAAATGTTGAAATCCATACTTCTAGAAGCTTGAGATTCGGATGCTTCAGATGACAAGTGTTGGGACTGAAAAGAGAGGGAAAGTGGAATTTAAAAATTTGCTAAGTATAGCCTCTGCTGGATTTCGACTTGGCTATAATATTCTGAGTCCTCTTCATTCTCCTCACAAGTTGCTGACTGCAGAGCATTTGCTGAAGTTGAAGTACGAGTTTGCAGAGAAATAAAATTTTCTCAAGCTGCTGGAGGAGTTCGAATTTGTGAAGTGTGAGGCTGCTGAAGTACGTTTTTGCTGAGAAGTCTCAAGTTGCTGAGAGGTGCAAACTTCTTAGTTTCTAGTGGCTGAAAGTGAAAGGCACGTTTTGACTTGCTGAAGCTGTAGTTGCCAAGAGTTTGAATCTGTGAGAAGAGACCCCAATTTGCTGAGAAATCTGACGTTGAGAAGTCTTGAGGTTGTTGAGGAAGTACGATTTGAAGTGCTGCAGTTCAAGTTCATAGGCTTGCTGAAAAACGCATTTAGGAGAAGCAAGCAAGTTGCTGAAAGTACGCTTTCTAGAAGAGAAGTACAAATTTGAAAAGAAGTTTCATAACTGCTACAAGTACAAAAATTTCGCAGTTGAAGTGAGAACATTGAAACGAACAAGACAGTTGAGGTTTGCAGTTGGAAATGGCAAAAGTGTTGTAGCCTTTTTATTCGAAAATCTGCTGACACCCTCGACAGTAATTATTTTATTATTTTAAAATCTTGTTTTCTAACTCTCTTAACCCCCTTTTGCAGAATGGCTGAATCAAGCAGAAGAGCTATAGGTAGGAACAACCACACCGAATCCAGACAAGCAGTGATCAAGAAATTAAGCAAGTCCTTCCTGCCAGAGTCAAAGTTCTCGTCAAAGTTGGGCAAGCTGACTGACACAAATTTAAGCTCGTTCAACCTGGAGGCATTCAAAAGAAGGATAATGGGGACTGGAGGCCATCACCTATCGGTGACGTCACACAATATTGTAAGGAGCGGATTGTATGCAGCTGCCAGTTTTCCGCCAGCTATCCGGTGTCCATAACTCATCATGGAATGCGCCCACCATTACAACACAGAGCAGAGAACGATCACTTCGCCAGATGGCAAGATTTTGTCCAACCTAACACCTGAAGCGATCAAGGAGGCATTCCGGATTCCAGTGCATGAGAAGATGATCTATTAGACGAAAGAGAGGGCTGAAAGAATGTATTCATCCACAACGGACCGATGGGCTGATTTGATAAACACCAGGTGGATGATCAAGCCCAAACCAACTCGTACAAAACTACCCAAATAGATAATCTCAGAGGACTTGAGACAGGAGTTTGGTGATTTGAATATGATGCTGAGCAGAGTTGGAGGATGCCCCCAAGCGTTCATCTTTGAACCTTGGATGTTCTACTATATCAACTTGGTACTAGAGGGCAAGGATCACGTGGATTGGGCACTGTTGATCAGTGATAGCATTGACGAGCAGCTCCGTGGTGTAAGAAGAACAAAAACATTTTATATGGGCTCTTATATCGTCTATATGCTGGCTCGCATGACAAAGTATAGGGGGATCTCTTACAAGGAACCAATTGGATGTGGTTCCCATCAATTTAAAGTACACGAGGCTTGTCCACAGTTGCATTTGACAAGCACAACTAACTACAAAAGGGTCAATGATGCCTTCACAATGCATATCACAAGGACCTTGCAGCAAAGAACCCACCACAGAATATTCAGGGAAGCACAAGAGATGATTGAGAAATTCGGATGCTGGTTTATCGAATTTCCAAAGTTCACCTACATAAGGCTGCAAGGATTTTCTTCCTATCCTTATAGATTTCCCCGGTATCCCACCAACAGGATAGTGATGCTGGAGGTATCTAGGCAACTTATTGCCTACGATAAGATCCAAAAGAAGAAGAAGAAAGGTGGACTCAAATTCCCAATTACCATGGGGAATTTAGATGAAATCTGCCCATCGCTGCAAGCAGCTAGGGAGGCAGAAAATGAGCTTCAATTCTTCCATCTTTCCTACCATACCAGCAGGCACCACTACGATCCCCACAGGAACATTAGATGGATATTGTCAGAAGAGTTCAGGCACAAAGCACAGATCGAAGACTTTTGGGCCAATGCAGTGGATGAGATCGAGATCAGGAAGAGAATGTTCTCTCAGATACCGTTGGTAATGATCAGAGAGTGCGAGATTGTCCCAGTGCCGGATTAGGTCGAAGAAGACATAAACGTTGTACAGGCTGACTACGAGACAGTGAGAGATACGCCTCTACCACTCCCAGATTGGTCGGAGCCGGAGATCACCGACTTGGATACACTCTGTATCCCAGTCTTAACATTCACACGAAGTTGGGTAGAGAGGCACGTCAGTCGACTTAAGGGACGATCAATTCCCCTTACCTATAATTTGATGGGAGATCATAGATCGCCAACAGTTAGACAGAGAAGGCAGGTGGATCAAACTCCAGAGCCAAGAGGAAAAGAGCCAGTTCGACCTGAGCCTTTGGTAGTTGAGGAGTCCTTGGATACACCATCTCGGACACATTCTCCGAGTATGTAGGAGGTATCACTATTTGCTGATCAGAGGGAGAGATTGGATGTAGAACAGACAGTGCGAGTGGCAAGTCAGCCACCTCATAGAGAATCAGTGGGCCAGAGCATCAACGTGCCCCGAGAAGATAATCAGCCAGAAAATCAGCAAGAGACAGATGAGGGGACAACCACGGATACTCAGTTTAAGCAGGAGATTGAGGCAGCTCTCGAGGATGA
>VCHN02001543.1:0-21546 GCA_007115665.2 Sequoiadendron giganteum
CTATACATTTGAAATTATGAATATACAATCTTTTTTCAACCAAGAACCACCTCCAAAATCAGTAATGAAAGATATTCATCGACAGAGGATCGCAGACCAAAATACTAGAGGAAATTTTTGTATACCGGTTCAGAATACCAAATCAAGATTGAGCATATGTTAACACATATAACATGGTGACATCAATGACAACACAAAAACTACATAATGAGAGGTTCTTCATTAATCCAACAATCTCCCCCTTTGTCATTGATGGAAACATGTGCCAAAAAAAATGCAACACACTCTCCCCTTTTCTCTTCATGGCATTCTCTCCCCCTTTGACATCAAGGACAAAGGTCGGTCCAAAAAAAATATGAATATACATACAAGGATGGTTTGGAACATTGTATGGTCAAAATTCTTAACTCCCCCTTTTGTCTCAAAAGTGTGTGAACTTGAAAAAGTGTTACCTAGAGGAAGGTGAGCTTTGAAGCTCCTTGAGAATACCTTACCTTGTTGTCTTGACATTCTCCCAAATCTACTTAGCAGATATCAGCATCCTATTTAGGGATTCTAACTCTATCAAGCTCTCTTCAACATCATCCGATGTGTAGGGAGTTAGGTTGATCTTGTCTAGCTTTTTTGCATTTTCCAAAGTATTGGCCGCTGGAGTATATTCCATTCTCATGGTGTCACCTAGCAAACCGAATTTTTTTATTATGTCTTCCTTTTGCTTCTGTAACATAAAGAATTTTCTCTGTGAGAAGTGATGGCATTCTAAGTTGACCTGTCTTTGTCTTTAGATGCACTGTATGTAATAGAAACTATTGTCAACTGAGACTCAATAGAGTCCATGAGATCTTTGATGCTCTATGTGGCATCCAGCCACCTTATGCAGTAAGAAAATATAGTATTGTCTTCGGACTCACAAGCCTTAACAATTTTTAGGCTCTTTTCCACATTGGTGTGTGCCAGAGAACACTTATCATGAAGTTTTGAAAGTCTTTTCTCTACCATTTTCTCCTCAATATCTTGTCTAGTCTTCTCACCAAGTCTGGAGGCATATTCCTTAAAGGAATCCAATAGAAGTTTTAGGTTTTCTACCAGAGTAAGAGATGTATCAATTGATTTACCAAGTGTGGCCTCCTACAAATTTTTGAGGGCATAATCAATGAGTTATGTCCCCTTTTGGTGTGTTTCCAAAATTTATTTCCTTCTATATGTATGCAATGCATCTCCTAACACCAATTTATGAACTGGAGATATCTTATTCAAATCCACAATGCCTTGAACCATGGGGAGTTGTAGAAGTTCCAGAGGAATTATCGGTTGTAATCTTATTTGCTTGGATAACAAGCCTTATAACACATCATCACTGGAGGAGGATTCTTTGAAGGACCTTTGTGATTCTACAACCTACCTTATTTCTTCTTCTTTCTTTTTGACAGATTCCCCATTGTCTTCTTCTTTCTCTACTCTTTCTTCTTCCTCTACTTTTTCTTCTTTTGTTTCACCTTTGTCTCCTTCTTCCTTCCTTTGTCCTTCATTTTTATATTTTTCTCCTTCAGTTTGTCCTAGAGGGACAACATCAAGCTTCTCTACTTCATCATTTTCCTCATTTTTTGTTCTATTTATGGAGGATCATTTGTAACATTTATTTCTAGAAGGACATATGTATTACATATTTCTAGAGGATTGTCTTCCTTAACCTCTGCAAAAACATCTTCTCCTGATTTTGGTGCAAAAACGGATGGGAGTGCACCAAACATGCCATATTTATCAACCATACCCCTGATAGCATCTACAGTTTCTTTCTTTATCTAATTTATTTTCTTCTTATCCTTTGTCATCAGAGTTTTTACTCTTTTATTGATCTGGGGCATCTTTGAACATATCTTATTCAGGGTTTCCAAATCATGTGTAGTCAAAGAGGATCCAATTTCCTCAAATGCCTCATTTTTTATTTTCTCTTCCAATTCAACAACCTTTGATCTTCTTTTCATCAAGGCCTCCCATAACTTCTCAGGCACATTGGACTTAACATAGTCCCAGTTAATTTCTAGAGTAATAACATATTGGATAATGGCTAACATCAATGTTTTCATGTCTTCTTTACCTACTTGAGTGTAAATTTTTGTGGTAGGTTGTAGCATATATTCAAAATGAACTAGTATATTAACCAATGCCTCTAATTTGAGAGGGGAACTAGGTCTTACCAGTGAGGCTTTTTGTTCTTCTTGGTCTAAAGATGTCTCTTCTGAAAAATTCACCTTCTTCGAGACCAGTTTGGTGTGCACATGAAAACCAAATTCTCAATATGCTTCCTCTTCAGAGGATGACACATAATGATATCTCTTTGTTCCAACACTTACTTCTTATGAAGCACTCTCACTAGAGGGCATGTTTCTTCTTTTCTTCCTTACCAGTTTGGGTTCAGGGTCTTCCTCCTCTTCTTCTTGCTCTTCAGTGATGTTGAGGTTCTTCTCCCTTGTTTCCTTTTCATTTATTACTCTTTTGAATTCTACCACTGGAGGACCCTCTTTCCTTTTCTTAGATCTTGTAGCAGGTCTAGAAGGAGTCAGGCCTTTTCCTTTACCAGGAGTATTGGGCTCCACCTTTACTGTTGCAAGGCCAAAAGTTGGTTTTGAAGGAGCAGTCCTGTCGGATCTCCTTAGACCTGATGATTCTCTAGTCTTCTGCTCTCCCAAGTCTCTTCCTTGTGCAATTTGTTCATCAGTGAAGCATGCCTTCTTAATCAGTTAATCTATATTCTTCCTTATCACAGGAATCTTATGTTTCATGTGAATTTCCATGGATTTCTCTGCATATGTGCCAACTCTTGCTTCATTGGTATCTTTTGGGTTCTTCAATAAAACTTGCACATAGCCTTTTACTTCATCCTTTGTAATTTCATAACCCAACAATTGAATCTAGATTGTCTAGGGTTCAACTACTTCAATCATGCACTCATTTGAGGAGACATGAAATATGATCTCATCCTTGTATTTCTTAACAATTTTCCTAGGGATCCTTTCCCATTCATTCATATTGCTTTTGAATGCAACAAAGAATGTTGTCAAGGCATTGTCTCAATTCTTCAAATCACCCAAGTTGTGCATATAATCAAAAATTTGATGTGCAACAGGCCTTGATGTATCCCATATTACCCCATCATCTCTTCTGGGAAGTCTTCTAAGAAATTCGAATAGTAGAAAACAATCAGGGAACCAAACTTAAATGCATATTTCTTCTCCTTTGACATCCTCAGATTCTCAAACATTTTTTGTTGGAGAAGTTCACCCAAATCATAATCTGCTCCATTTGTGCCATGTCATATGCGGTGTATATAGATGTAGCAGACACCGAGTTTTCCCTATTTTTGAGGTAGATCTTGTGACTGATCATTATAGCCGCATACTTCACAACATGATTGGTAATAGTTTTTATTACAAGGGCTCTTCTATCAAACATTGCTATGGTGCATTCCATCACCGCTTCATTTTTCATAGATTTCAACATTGGTACAGGTCTGATATCATAGAGTTTGATAACCGCCTTGATCACTTCTTTAGTTATTAGGTGAGGTCTGTCAGTCCACAAAAACTTATCATGCATTATGGTAAGATCGGGTTTAACACACTTGTCATCAAGAATGGAACTGAAGTTGGGAAAATAATTTCACCGGTCTAATTTCTTCTTAACAATATTCACATATTCTAGTTTTATTAAGAAATCATCCCCAATGAGCTCATTGTGCCACATATCTATCAAATTTTTGTGATTAAACTCCTCAGTTTTAACATGAATGTACATTCTAGTGTCTTCAGTGGGCATGACACTATGAGGAATCAATGAGAAGGTGCCTAGAGGGTCATCTTTGAATACCTTCATGGAATACTTCCTATAGGAAGGTCTAGGTCTTTTTTATTCTTTTACATCTACCGAGGTTGCCATATTTTCACACACCGAGTTCTAATAATTTCATAAAGGAGATTCACACAAACCCACAATAGCATAGAAGAGTAAAATACCTTTTTCCTTCATGAGAACCAAAACTAGGGTTTTACTCAACTCGCCTCAAGATTGCTCTAAATTTCTCTCTTCTTTCATCAAAAACACTTTACAAATTTTCTTTATAGATCAACGTGATGCCCTAATTCATATTAAATGTGATGAAATTCAAAAAGCTAATAAAAACCCTTCTTTGTTGCATTGAAAAACCCTAATTTTCTCCACAAATCATCATGCCTACAACTTTTCTTTTGTTTCCTTTTGCATAAGCTCAGTTCGTTCATTCTCTACAACATATCCTCAATCCAAAGTTTGACATGCCCAATATCCAGGGGGGTCGAATAATGTTTTGTTAATGCTCCCCCTAAGACCATGTTGGGTCTAATTGCCAAAGGGATTGTCTGCACCAAATGAGGGCACAAACTCACTTGATGTTTTTGGCTCTTCTTTCTTCTTCCATATATTTTTCATTTCTTGCTTAACCTCATTCTTGTCAATTTTCTTCACTGGTTCATTATTCTTTACCAAATCAAATTTATTTCCTCCTTTACTCCTGCATACTCTTGAAATGTGTCTGGGCTTGTTGCAATTGTAGCAAATGACATTTTTTTTTCCTTTATTGACCTCCATTTAACCCTTGATCTGCACTAATTTGATTTTTGTCCAAACTTATTACATGTATAGCAATAGCCAACAAAAGATTGATTCATTCTACCTCCATTAAACCAATTAATCATCTGAGTTTTGCATTCACTAGCTCTATGTCCAACTTTCTTGCATGCAAAACATTGTCTGAAGAAGGATCCATCATATGGGTTTATTCTACTTCTACATTGCATTGCCTTGTTACCAAATTTATTGCATTAAAAATAAACGCCATTGAAAGATGGATACCTTTGAGCATTTGGTTGTCTAATAGGTGGTCTTCTAGCAAATTTTCTTGGATTTCTTGTTTGTTTTCCTTTACCTTGGATCTTCTGATTGTTCATTGTGTTTGAGGTCTCCATAGCCTTTAATCTTTCACCTACTTCCAGTCCCAAACCATCTTTGTCTTTAGTTGGTTTTAATCCTACAATCAACTCATCAAGCTTGGTGGAGATTTTTTTGAAGCTATCTACATAGACTTTTTCTTTTTCCAGATTTGCCCTCAGGTTTACAACTTCTTGTTCAAGCCTTGAGCATTCATCAAACTTGCTTTGCACCACTATATTCAGACAATCTTCAATTCCCTTATTTTCCTCCACTGGCACCTTCAATCTAGTGATCTCTTCATTTGCTTGTTTTAATTGCTCACTTACTTCTCTATGTCTTTCCTTGAATTTCTTCAATTTCTTTTTCAATTTCTTGATACATTCATTTTCCTCATCAAGATTTTCTTTCAAATATTTATTTTCATTTTTAGCTTTGTCAAGATCATCAAGAGCTATCTAGAGTTCTTCTTTATCATCCATTTGTCCCATCTTCAAGATCTTCCTCAAGCTATAAGGCTTCTTCAGAGGAGCCAGGCTTTGATACCAATTGTTGAACACCAAAGATACTGAGAGGGGGGGTGAATCAGCATCTTCTTAAACTTATTGAATACACACCATCCAAATACTCCAATACATATAACACAAATAATGAGCAAGAGCATTAACAAAACATAAAAGCACACAACACATGAACACCAATATTTTTACGTGGAAAACCCATAATGGGAAAAACCACGATGAGGATTAACTCACAATATAATATAACCGGTTATAAGATATTACAAAGGGTGGCTCACTTGCAGGAATCACTATCCAAAATGAGAGGCTCACTACCTACAAAGATACAATGGCTTACATATAGAAAATGAACTAATAAAGTTACACCTAACAGGTGTTGATTTAGTTCCTTTGATGCTCAGTAAACTCGCATACCAGCAAACATATATTCGCCTTGATTCGTATTCACATTCATTACATTTTATTAAATCTCAAAACCATCCAATATATATATATATCTAACTCATCTGCAAGCATCAATTAGGTCAGCCTAATTGAATGCATCCCTTATTCACCAAAAATATTAATTGTTGGCTTCAGGCTTGTACAAAACTTCTCCAAAAACAATTCAAGTGTGTAACATGCTACAATATGTTTGCATGGACCTAAGATAGGTCGCACATACATACATCCACAGTATAAAATTAATTCACTACACCACCAACTGTTTATTAGGTTGGCCAGAGATAGACCTAATAACAAAGTGTAGCAACAGAACGATGCCAACTCGCCATACGAACACCTATACATCTAAAATTTTGAATATAAAATATTTTGTCAACCAAGAACCACCTCCAAAAGTCATAATGAAAGATATTCATCGACAGAGGATCGCGGACCAAAATACCAAAGGACATTTCTGTATACTGGTTCATAATACTAGATCAAGCTTGAGCATATGGTAACACATATAACATGGTGACATCAATGACAACAAAAAAAATGAATAATGAGAGGTTCTTCTTCATTCTTCTAACACCATGTACCTTGCTTGTGGGGATCACACCACTGGAACTCAAACTTCTTGAGCCACTTGGGTGGTGATTCTTCCCAACCCAAGATGATAGATTTAGCATTAGAGATCTTTGTTGCAAAGGCCTTGTAGAATAAATTAAGCTTTTACAATAATCTTTCCATATTTCTTTTGTTGCCTAAGCCAGTATCCACTACATTTTTAAGTTTACATCTTGGCCTAAGTATTGAAGTTCTCAGATATTTAGTTGATGCTAGCCTTAGCCTTTGTTATTTCACGAGTTATTATTCCCATGTCGGTCATTAATTAAGTTTTCTAACCTCATCAGTTCTTGACCACATACTCACAACTCATAGTTTTAGTGACTTAGTCAATATCAAGTCATCCAATCCTAAAGCTCTATCCTCCTTTATTTGTGTCGATCTTTTATGATATTTTCAATACCTTTTCAAGTATCACAAAAGTTTTCTAACTTACTTGTCTCCTAAAGAAGCCTTCTATGAAGTAAACATTTTCCAAGAGAAAGCAAGTTTTATGAAGTTTTGGAAACCTTTTCAGAGCCAAAGTAAGTTTCATAACCAATTCCAACCCCGACAAGCCTTATCAATGTCATTTTAAAAGCTTACTCTAATGAAGGAAAGGCATGTAAAATGAAAGAAGGATGCCTTTGGTGGGTTCGAATGAATTTTTCTAACTTCTTCGAGCTTTGAATTAGTTCTAAAATCTATTCAAATATTTGGCTCTATCAAGTACATTGGGATGTTTGATATTGGTGCCAAGTGGCCTCTATGTTAGGCATTAAATTTTGTTAGAGTCGAAGTGGGTAAAATAAATGCTCAATCTTGTGGGAAGTAAGGTGCTTTTTGTGGCATAATTATTCTTATTGGGAAATGAAATTTTATAAGTGAAGGAGAACAGATACATAGTCAACACTCAAAGAGGGGATTTTAGCTGGAATTGGTGGCATATAGCCAAGTAAGTGACATCCCTAAATCTTCTCCCAGTAATTGAAGGTTGGTATTTCTACAAAAGGTGGCATTGTTAGATTTTTTGTGGATTAAGGTGAATATTTGGGAGGAAAATGAGATACAAATACCTAGGATGTGAATATTTATCTGGTCTAGATAGTTCTTTTCTGGAAATAGGGGATACAAGATTAGGTCACATTAATCTAGGGGAATTTTTGGAGAGAATTCACAAAATAGAGAGGGCTCCTATTACTCATAGGGTTGTTGAGAGTGGTTTATTAGAAGTTGTCACTTTCCCAGTGATTGTACAATGCACAGACCTTGTGTTGGAGTGTATAACCCACTATAACCCTATGACAAATGATACGTATAGGATCTAGACTAGATTGCAGTTTAAATGTTTAAACCTTTACAATGCTTTTACAATGATTATTTCAAGTTAATTAAAATGAAATTAACTTAAGGAAATAACAGAATGAAAGTAATATCAAGGTGATCATAACAGAAATTAACAAAACTGATAGAAGATGAGAGAGAGAAGAAGAGAAGTGCAAACAGTTGATAACGGAGTTCGTCACAACATGACTACGTCTCCGGGTCCACTCCAATAGAGAGACCGATCCGATTAACTCCAAAAATCAATTACAATAGCACCATAACCATTCTCCAAGCATTTCGGCAGCGTAACAACACTCTGTCATGCAAGAATGATTTGAAAACTCTCCAACAAGGCCTCTCTTTCGTCACCTCAGCATCGGGACTTCATCACCTGAAAAAAACTTCTATTCTACTCTCACCTCACACCCCTTTTTATACATAAAAATAAGCCAAATAAGGCTTAACCACCAAATTAAATGTCTAACTCCCTTACCAACTCGTACAAGGATTATTTGTATTTTTATCAACCCTCTTGGTTATTTAGTTAGGTGGGTTTTGTTGGTTTATGGCTAAAAGAGCCATTTGGTTAGAGATTCGGCCAATAGTTCTATAACAAAAGAACCGGTGGCCTATATATATACAATAAGATTTGCGTGGTCCACCGGTGGCTTCTCTTTTTATTAAGTGGGTGGTCGGTGGTTCCAACCCCACCGGCCATGCTTTATACCAAATAACCGAATAAGTAAACAATAAAATCAAACGGCTTCATCTTAATAAGTGACGGCTATGTTTGGTGCAACGGTGAAACGACCCGCTATTTTCGCCGAAATCGCGGGTTCAAACCCGTCCACGATATTTTTGGCATTCCGTCCAACCAACCAGACCACTGCTATGGAGACACATGTCGACCTGCAATTTGTCGACTCTGATGACAAGGCAAGCCCGTACGCTGACAAAGCCGATGACGTGTGCTGACTGGACTGCCACCTGTCCGATGACGTGTCATACGGATGCCATGTGTCGCACTCTCATTGGTCCGTACAATCTGACTCATCTGCCACGTGTTTCATCCGAATTCGTCCACTTGGCTTCCGTACTGTACGGACTGACACGTCAGCATGATGATGTCATCATCAGTACCTTCAAGTCAACCGAACTTTGACTAGCTGTATCTTGAGCCTCCGATGTCGAATTTCGACAAAACGAGTTGCGTTGGAAAGCTTGCGATGATACCAACTTCGACAAATTTTGACGACACCATTTTTTTTGCTTCCTGGACGCCCTCTGATTCCAGTTTGACCAAAGGTTTGACTGGCTATAACTCGTGCAAACGAACTCCTTTTCGCTCCGTTCGAGTTGCATTGGAACCAGGACGTCGACCTCTTTCTGATGGTGCTGATTTTGGAGAGAAATGGAACACTTCAATTTTCACTGAAAAATGTCCACCGGATCAGGCCTCCCCACTAAAGACCTTTTGGACCTCCAAAAGTGGCATTTAATCTGACATTAAGTGAGGACTTGGCCTCCCCACTTGTCCTGTATCCTCTGTACATCTGAATACCTGACTCACAAGCATAATCAAGACTGCAACAATATTGTTGAACATAAACATAACTTTATCACTTCCATAAGCATCTACATCAATTGTTGTAGCCACTAACCAACAAAAATTGACTAGCATCAAGCTGAACAACAATGCAGAAATGAAAGAGAATAAGTTAACAACAATTCGATCCTTTACAACAGGAACATTTTTACCCAAGGATCCATCAATGCTTTCAATCATCTTTTTCTCATGCTGTATTGTTGGTGTATCCTGCAACATCTGACCCTAGTTAGCTACTCCAAGTTCATGTCTAGAACCACCTGTACTGACAGACATAAGAGTTAACTCTTTACTTGCATTAATTACCCTCTTTAACTGCCCTGTGTTTGCAAAAGAACGATCAGTCTTAATCCTGTGAGAATGTACAATATACTGTATGCCATCTTTAAACAAGTGATAATGATTCTTTTCCCTATAGAAATTAGCTTTCCTATCATATAAATAAGGGCTACCAAGCACTATCCCACAGATATCCAGTGGAACCACATCAAACTGTACTTCATCCACAAACTTACTAGTGATTGTGAATCTTAAGGTGCATTGTCTTGTTACTTGCAACTTATCATTTTCACAAATCCAACCTAGTGGATAAGGTTTCTTATGCAATGTAGTTTTTAATCCCAAGTTCTTTACAACACTTTCTGAAATCAGATTAACTTGAGAACCACTATCTATGAGTGCATCAATTTTACTATTCTTAGCCATAACCCTTAAATGAAACAACTCATTCCTTTTTGCATCTTCAGATAAACCATTAACTGTAGAAGAAGAAGCACAACTTGCAACAGAAACACCAGAAATAGAGGCTTTACCTTTTAGACCCATCGCTGTTATCTTAGTCTCATCATCTGAATCTGAACCAAGATCCATAACAACATTCATGGATTTATCCTTACCCTTCTGTTTCTGATTACGTCTTTGAGCCCACTTAGGCTTCAATTCGGGATGCAACTTCCAACAATGATCTTCATCATGACCCTTCTTGTCACAATGAGAGCAAGAAAGTTTATCATCCTTCTTAATTGTAGCTGTCTTCTTTCCTTTCCCTGTCTCTGCATTCTTAGAAGATTTCTTTACATCATTATCAAACTTATCAATAAAAGATCCTTTACCCCTTGACTCTAAGTGTGTTGCTTGAACAGACACTTCATCCAAGTTACAAGGGTTCAATACAAAAATGGAATGCCTAAGGTAGGAATGTAGACCTCCTATGTACTTCAACAATGTGTCTTGGGTATACAAAGGAACATTCAAAGAAATAGCCCTTTTCCTGAACTCATGGGTGTACTCTTGGACAGTTTGACCCTTCCCTTGCCTAAACATTTGCCAGTCCATCATTAACTGCTGCATATGTCCTAAGGGATAAAACTGCTTCTTCAAAGCATTAACAAACTCTGCCCAAATTAAACTGACTCTACCATGTTGTGAAACTTCTGCCTTAGTCTTACTCTCCCACCAGGTTAAGGCTGTACCTCCTAACCGAAGAGTAGCTAATTGGATCCTATCAACATCATCTAATAGGTTCTGGACTCTACAGTAGACTTCTACTTGCTGAATCCAATCATCCAATTTTTCAGCATTAAGTTCACCACAATACTTTGGTAAATCAAATCTTACATCCAATTTAATTTTAGGCTTATACCCACTCTTGAAAGGATTAGAAGAAATAGAATGAGGAGAAGATGGAGAAGAAGGAGAAGGAGAAGAGGGAGGAGAAGAAGAAAAGGGATAATTTGGTTTCTTGCCACCATCTTCATGATGTTTCCCTTTCATGTCTTTGCGATCTTCTTGCTTCGATGAACCTTCTTCACGTTCCTTCCGTTCTTGTCTCTCCTGAAAAAGAATATCCACCTTTGCCTTCATCTCGAGGAATGCTCTTCGAAATTCCTGCTCACTGATTTCTTCAGGAACCTCCATTCCAGACACAGACATCTTCAGAAATGTTCTACGCTTCCCGATCTCAGGATCAAATTCTTCAAGCTTGCCTTCGCCCTTCTGAATCCTGGATCTCGTTAGCATTCAAGAAAACAAATAACTGCAATAATAGTGCATCCTCAACTAAATGCATTAGTCTGTATAGGATCTAGACTAGATTGCAGTATTTAAATGCTTAACTTTTACAATGCTTTTACAATGATTATTTCAAGTTAATTAAATCGAAATTAACTTAAGGAAATAACAGAATGAAAGTAATAACAAGGTGATTTAACAGAAAGGAAGGAAATGAGAGACAAAAAGAGAGAGAAGAAGAGAAGTGCAAACAGTTGATAACGGAGTTCGTCATGAAAGTGACTACGTCTCCGGGTCCACTCCAATAGAGAGACCGATCCCATTAACTCCAAAAATCAAATACAAATGATGCACCAAGACCATCAGTTCGGCAGCATAACAGGGCTCCGATATTCAACAATGGCTTGAAAATTCTTCAACAAGACCCCTCTCTTCCGTGTTGCCTCAGCGTCAAGACTTCATCACCTGAAAGAAACTTCATCTCCACTCTCACCTCACACCCCTGTTTTATACAAAAAAAAAATGAATCAAATTGGTTACTAACCAATTGATTTTACAATATTCCCATATCTCACATAATCCCCTCATTTTACATAATAAATCTTTGATAAATCCCAAAAAATAAATTTAAGCCCTTTATTGTTTCATTCTCGGGCTTAGGGTCGTTGGGAAGTTTTGATTTAATCTTTAAAAAGATTACTGTTTGTTTTAAATTTCAAATTAGGAGGGAATTGTTTAAATTAGAAGGTTTCGGCTTTGAACCATACAACAAAACCAACCGTCGCCTAACATATGTAATAACCATCGCGTGGCCCAACGGTGGCTATTTATTTTACTTGGATGGAGGTCGGCGGTTCCAAACCCGCCGGCCTCCGTTTTGTTTGCAACACCGCTCAACATATAGAACAAAACAAAACCGACACTGTTAATAGTAACGGACGCGGATATAGTGGAACGGCTATGGGCTAAGTTTGGTGGAGAGAGGTTGGAGGTTCGAATCCCCCAACAACCTTTTAAACAAACAAACCAATATCTGTCGCGGAGGGAGGAAATGCAGTTGCCATGTGTCGCACCAGGAGGGTGCCACGTGTCAAGCTCCAATACGTCGAGACCGCTGACATGTATGCCAACCGTGATGATGACGTGTACGCTGACTGTACTTTTTGCAACTCACCATGCCACGTGTCCAAGCCCGATTCGCCAGACCGGCTGACTCACATGCTGACGTGGATGTTGACTCGGATGATGACGTGGTGTACGGATTGCTGACTGGACCGATGACTGTGCTGCCACATGGATGCTGACATCATCGTACGAATGACACATGTCAACCACAGATTGGTCCATTTTGATCTGCACAGATGCTGACGTCATCATGTACGGATGCTGACGTCATCACTGTACCTTCAGTCCATCAAGTCAACCTGAAACTTTGACCACCGATAAGTTGAGCATACGATGTCGGATTTCGATGAAATGAACGTTGCCGGAATCATCTCAACAAGGTCTTCGCAATGATGCCAACTTGGACAACTTTTGATGACATCATTTTTTCCGCTTCCTGGATGCCCTCTGATCCCAGTTTGACCCAAGGTTTGACTGGCCATAACTAGTGCAAACGAACTCCTTTTCACTCCGTTCGAGTTGCGTTGGAATCAGGACGCCAAGCTCTTCTTGACAGTGCTGATTCTGGAGAAAAATAAGACACTTCAATTTCATTGAAAATATCCACCGGATCATACATCAATCATCACAACATTTATCATGTTAAAATAGGCTTTCATCATGTTTTACAACACATCTTTCATCGGTTTCGTCGATTCTCTTCAATAGAATCAATCAAAACAAGCTCATTATCCAAGGGATTGGGAAAGGGTCCGCATTCCACATCAATGCAACACCACTCCCCCAATAGGATAAGTTTCAATGGATTAGAATAGATGTTTATGAATCTTTTGTATTTTAATATGTTGGTTTTAATGGCTTCTTAGTTTAGTTTACATTGAATGATCTTATTGGGACTGATGCATAGTGGCATAATTATGCTTTGAATCCTCATGGGTCAAGTGTAGTTATCCCATACTATGTTCATCGGTCACACAAGGTATTCAAGAGATTGTGTCAAACCTATTTGTTCTATGAAATCAGCATTAGTGTGTCATCACTTTTCAATGAAATCTT
Organism: Sequoiadendron giganteum; assembly: GCA_007115665.2. Taxonomy (NCBI): domain Eukaryota; kingdom Viridiplantae; phylum Streptophyta; class Pinopsida; order Cupressales; family Cupressaceae; genus Sequoiadendron; species Sequoiadendron giganteum. Next base: position 13,639 of record VCHN02001543.1, read on the forward strand.
GTTTATGATTGTTAACCTTGGGGGAAAACCAAGAGAAGAGTTAACCATGGGTCAGTAGAGTTTTAAAGTGGAGTAAGGGTGGGTGAACATACGAAACTACTTCTTAGAAAGTGGATTGATTATATATATCAATTTGGCCAAAGTAGGTGTAAAAGTCACTACTTACACTTTGTTGATTCACTATACAGGGATTTGAAAGAGTAAATATACATGCAGCAACCACAGGGATATGAGGTCAAGGGTAAGGAGGAATTTGTGTGTAGGTTAAAGAAGAGTTTGTATGGCTTGAAGCAAGCACCTCGACAATGGTATTTGAAATTTGATATTTTTATGGTTGAACAAGGTTACCAAAGATGTCATTCTGATTATTGTGTTTATTTTAAGAAATTGGATAATGGTAGCTATACTATCCTATTGCTTTATGTTGATGACATGCTTGTTGCCAGGTCTAACATGTAGCATATTAATGAACTTAAGTAAAAATTAGAAAATTCATTTACTATGAAGGACTTGGGTGCAACAAAACAAATCCTTGGTATGAGGATCACACGAGACAAGACAAACAATAAATTATTTTTGTCTCAAAGTAAGTATGTAGAGAAGATGTTGAAAAGGTTTAACATGCAGAATGCAAAAGCAGTTAGTACACCTTTGCCTAGTCATTTTAAGTTGACTAAGATGTGTCCTAAGACACAAGAGGAGGAAGATAAAATATCTAAGATACCATATGCATCAGTAGTTGTTAGCTTGATGTATGCAATGGTATGTACAAGGCTAGATATTGCACATGCAATGGGAGTTGTGAGCAGGTATATGAGCAATCTAGGAATGGAAAATTGGAATGCGATAAAATGGATTCTCCAATATTTGAGAGGTACTACTTCAAAAAAAATATGTTATGGAGGAACAAAATTTTCTCTAAAAGGATATGTTGACTCTTATCTGGTAGGTGATATTGATAGGAAGAGGAGTATTACAGGGTATGTTTTTACTATAGGAGGTATTGTAGGTCAATTGGATTTCAAGGCTGCAAAAGGTTGTTTCCCTTTCAACCATTGAAGTTGAGTATGTTGTTGCTACGAAAGTTAGCAAGGATATTATTTGATTACAATGTTTTCTAGAGGAATTGGTACAATGACAAGAAGATAGACCTTTGTACATTGATAGACAAAGTTCCATTCATCTTGCTAAGAATTGAGCTCTGCATTCAAAAACTAAGCACATACAACTCTGATAGCACTTCATTCGGTCAGTTTTGGAGGATGGACAGTTGAAGCTAGAGAAAATTCACATTAAGTGAGAATCCTGCAGATATGTTCATAAAGGAAATTATATGAGAGAAACTGATTTCCTCATTAGTTTTTGTTGGACTTCATGACTGATAAAGGTGGACATAAGAAACCAGCCAGACATGTAATCCAGTGGGAGCTACAAGTGCAGCAGTGTCGTCTAGGATCAATCTCCAAGTGGGAGATTGTTGGTATGTGGTGACTAATCATGCAAATATTGTACACTCTTTATGTATCCCGTTAACATGTCAAGGTTTTCCCATTAACACGTCAAGGGGTCGGTAGTTAATTTTTAACCGACAAATAAAAAATGACTTTGTAAAACTCTAATTCTAGAAGCTTCCAAAAATATTGTTATAATCAGTTGGGATGTATGTTGCGGTATGGTGTTCGCAAGATTGTAAATTTTTTTGCACTAGATAATAAAATAATTGGATGGTTGAGTTTCTATAGATGTAGCCCATATTGGTTGAACCACGTTAAATTTTGTGTTGATCTCTTTTTTGTTATTCTTCATTATTATTTCTAGGTTATTTATTTGCATATAATTATTAATGTTTATTGCTCCAATCTTCTTGAATCCTAACATTCCCAACAAGTAGCATTCTAGCATAGAATTCATGTGGTGCTAGATAATCAGCAAGTGGAGTACTAGATTACTCCAATTGAGGTTCTAAGTACTTTACTTGGCAATACCAATTTCAATTTTAATAAACACTAGTGCTACATAATTTTTTGTTTCTCCTAAATTAGAAATCAAGTTAACTAGGAAAGCTAGTTACATGGAAAATTCTTGGTTTGTAGAATATGAAAACTGGATAAGAGCAAAGGTAGAGTAGTGTCTATTTGAGGAAAGGGTAGAACTTTTGAGTTTCTCAACGGAAGTAAATATTTACGTAGCCCCCTTAAGACCATATGATTTCATTCTAGGGTTAAATTGGTTATGGAGGCATAGGGTGAAGGTCAACTATTATGCCAAAATAGTAGAGTGTCTAGATGACCTTGAAAATAGGGTGTACTTGCAAGGTACGCCTAGAGAAGTAAAGTTGTGAAAAATATCTACTGTGCAGTTACAATGAGATAAGAAAAAGGGTTTTCAAATTTTTGTGATTAAAATGGAAAATATTGATGAGTACAAAGAGTTCATCTTTCAATATGATTTGATCTGCTATGAACCCCAAGATCTTTAGGAAGCCGAAGAAGGAGAAATAATGGAGCAAGAGAGATCATTTATGGAGAAGTGTCCCATTTTAAGGGACTTTGAGGATGTTTTCCCAGATGAATTATCTAGTTTACCTCCCAAAAGAGTATTTGACTTTTCTATTGATATAGTTCTAGGTTCATAACCTATATCCAAGGCTCTATATATGATGACTACAATCAATCGAATGGATTTAAAGGCTCAACTATAGGAATCACTAACAAATAGATTAATCAGGCCCTGTGTATCACCCTAGAGAGTGCCAGTGATCTTCATCAAGAAGAAGGATGGTACATTGCACTTATGTATAGATTATCGTTTACTTAATAAAGCAATGATAAAGAACACGTACCCCTTAAGCCACGTATCGATGATTTTTTTTATCAAATACGTGGGACAGTGGTATTTTCAAAGATTGATTTGTGATCAAGATACCATCAACTAAGGCTCAAGAATGAAGACGCCCATAAAAAATCCTTTATAACAAGGTATGGGCATTATGAGTTCACAACCCTACCCTTTAGAGTGACAAATGCTTCTACAACATTCATGAACCTAATGAACAATGTGGACAGGGATTGTTTGGACAAGTTTGAGTTAGTCTTCTTAGACAACATTCTTATATATTCTAAGAATGGGGAGGAACATCTCCATCATTAACATATTTTTCTCCAACGTATGAGGGAGCATAAACTTTATGGAAAGATTTTAAAGTGTGCATTCTTCCAAAAGAAAGTACAATATTTGGGTCATGTAATCTCAAAGGAGGGAATTGCAGTTGATCTAACTAAGATCAAAGCAGTACTAGAGTGGCCGGCACCAAAGAATGTGCATGAAGTTCGAAGCTTTATGGATTTGGTTGGATACTACGAAAAAATTGTAGCTAACTTTTCTAAGATAAATTTTTCATTACATCATTACAAAGGAAAGGGAAAAAGTTTGAGTGGTCAAAAAAATGTCAAGCGGCATTCGGCCAATTGAAGGAGAAGTTAATTATGACCCCAATACTTAAAGTACCAGATCTAGAAGGTGACTTTGTGGTTATTACTAATGCTTTGAGAGAAGGTCTAGGAGGATTATTGATGCAATATGGATGTGTTATTGCCTATGAATCTAGGAAATTGAAGTTGTATGAATAAAACTACGCTCTGTATGATCTAGAGCTAGCAACCGTTGTTCATACATTGTAAATGTGGATGCATCTAAAGACCGACCACCGTGGTCTAATGTATTTGTTTACCCAACCAAATCTGAATGCTTGACAAAGGAGATGGCTTGAAATAATAGATCAGATTATGATTTGAGATCAACAATATAAAGGGTAAAGAAAATCGAGTGGAAAATGACCTAAGTCGAAGGAGACATATCTCTTTGATGATATCATTTAATTCTAATTTCAAGAATTAGGTATTGTTGAATTCCAAGGGTGATGAGTACTATGAGCAGGTTAAGCAAGCTCTCTTGGATGAATCACAAGATTTGAGGTATGATGGGTTCCACTTTGAACTTGATGGACTACTAAGATTTAGAGGAAGGATCTATGTACTAGAATTTGAGGAGTTAAGGAATATGGTGTGGAAGGAAGTTCATACTACACCCTATTTAGGACATCCTCTAGTAACAAAGTTATTGGCTGATGTGAAGCCATTATATTTTTGGAAAGGAATGAAGAGGGATGTTACAAGGTTTGTAACAAGTTGTTTAGAGTTCCAAAGGGTGAAGGAAGAGCATCATCACCCGACATTACTATTATATCCTCATGAAATTCCAGAGAGGAAATGACAAATCATTAGCATGGATTTTGTACAAGGACTTCCTATGTCAAGGAATAAGCATAATGTTATCCTAGTAGTGGTGGAAAAACTCCCCAAGGTAGCCCATTTTATTCCAGGGAACTTGACAAATAGGGCATCTTCATAGCTCTCAAGTTCATGCAAGAGGTGTTTAGGTTGTATGGTGTTCCTGAGAAGATTATCTCAGATAGGGATGCTTGTGTAATGTTGAGGTTTTGGAAAATCCTATTTTCCTCACTTAGGACTTAGTTGAACATAATTCCAACATATCAGCAGGAGACGGATGGTCAAACAAAAAGGGTAAACCAAGTATTGGAAGATCTATTGAGAATGTATTACATGGATCATAAATACAAGTGGGAAGATTATTTACCATTGGTAGAATTTGCATACAATAATTCTTATCATTCTACTATCAAGATGGCTCCATTTTAAGAATTGTATGGAAGAAAGTGATGAACTCCTATAAGTTGGGATATGTTAGAAGATAGGATAATCCTTGGGCTAGAGATGCTATCAAAGATGGAGGAGCAAGTTAATTTTTATAAAGAAGAGGTTAGTAGAAGAAAATGATAGGCAAAAGAGTTATGTAGATGCTAAATATGTACCGAGACATTTATGAGTAGGAGAGAAGGTTTTTCTTAGAGTAAAAATCTCATAAGATTTCGATCAAGTTTGCAAAGTCATCTAAATTGGCTCTGCGTTATGTAGGTCCCTTCGAGGTTCTCAAAGAATTCAATCCTATCGTATACTAATTTCTTTACCACTAGCTCTTGTCAGGATGCATAATGTCTTTCATGTGTCGTACCTTAAAAAGTATATACCAGGAGGTAACCATATTATTTATTAGAATGCTTTACATGTATAGGACCTAGGAGTGGTAATGATCGAGCCTCTTAGAGAGCTCGACACACATAGGGTTCACCTACATAATAGAGAGGTATTGCAATGTAAGGTCTAGTGGGATCTGTATGTCGAAGATTCTGCTACATGGGAAGATTATCTTGAGATCAAATAGAAATTTTCTCATATTGTGCAAGCTTTTGAAAGTTCCTAGAAATAATTTATATTATGTTTATTGTTTAAATTTTGATACTTTAAATCATCAGAGATGATGGTTCTTAAGGGGGAGGATATGTTACACCCCGTTGTTTATTTACTACATACTATTACCTTTATGAGTAAAATATGAACTTATAATACATGATTATGCATTGATGAATTTCAATAGATGAATGAAATGTATGAATTAATTTTTAAATATTTTAATAATGCTTATGATATATGATGAATGTGATTTATGTGTTATCAACTAGCTCTGGACATGTTGCTCTAAGTTGGATGCAAGAAAGGTTTGAACCCTCCAGAGGGGGAGGGAGAGTATCTCCCAAGAGAGGAGCTTTGTAAGGGAACCATTGGTATATCTATCTGAGTAGACACACACACTCATTGCACAGGATAGGGGAACTTTATTGAGTCAGTTTGAGTTTTATGTTGGTAAGTGCTAAGCCTAAGTTGATAGCTTCTTGGTTGATAGGAAAGTTAGGTTTGGTTGTCTTTAAACCTTCCTTGATTGTTTAGCCAATTTGAGCTACACTGTTAAAACTTTTGTGATCAATTGAGCATATGTTATTTATTGTGTATTTAAATATATATATATATATGTATGTATGTATAAATACGGTGGTGCATATATACGTATGTATGTAGGTATGAGAATACATAGATAGTAATATTTGTGTATACCCATACGTAGATACATAGTACATATGTAGACACCTGAATGGATATATATAATATATTGTATTATTATATTTAACTGATTGTTATGTATGTATACATTAATATACATATATTTGCATAGTAATATATATATATATATATATATATATTGGTGATAGTTATATATATTAAAATATATATTTAAGTTGTTGCTATATGTATATAAATATATGTATATATTGATATATATTATTTTATACCAAAGTGGATATCATATAGTATATATTAATATATATATTAATACTATTTAAATGCATGATGGAAGCCATATTATAAGGCATGAAATGTCACATGATGCATGCTAAGGTGGTAGCAAAGCCATGCAAAAGGCAATAAGTTATAATTGTTTTAAATAGTTGTTGTAAGGCATGAGATTTAAATGCCATATCATGCAATAAATAAATGTTAATCTACCACACCTTTTTGGAAATATTTGACTAAATAAAAGTGCATTATGCAACCCACGTATGGGGTGAATGAATAAGTATTTGAGTTGCTACTTTACTAGTTTTTAAAGTGCCATTTGAAAGACTTGTTTAGCTATGTTTTAAACTGTCAGCAAATAGAAAAGGTTGTGCCCAGCAAGCCAAGTCGATTTGGAAGGAGATGGAGTTTTTTTAGAAGTCATTTTGCAATTGAATTTTTCATATCTAATTACCTCAATCAAGGCAATATATTTGAAATGTGGCAGAAAATGAGTAAAATACAGCTTTCTTTAAGGGATCGACATCTTCTCATTAATAGTATAAATGAGGAACAACAACTCACTATTTGGTTGTTCAATTTGCAGTTCATTTTCAATTTGTTTTGTGCATTTCCTTTGTCATTTGAGAGCAAGGGCAAAAAATGGGGATTCGCTAGAACCCCCTAAAAACAACATTAAAAAAAACCATTTTTTATTCAAAAAAATGGCTGACACAGGGTCCCCCCTCCCCCAATTTTTTTGAGCGCCCAAGCAATTTTTGTTTGTCAATGCAACCGTAATCCACTTATGTGGGATCACCCCAACACTAGATACTCAGAAGTGAATTATTAGAGGTTTTCATATCAAACTCTTCGTCAAAGGGTAGGGCCACTTTTTGGGTGATGCTCTCCCTCTTGCAAAACAGCAGTCAAGGCTTGTGAAATAAAAGAAATGTGATCTAGATAAGGACACCTTGACCAATGAACTCTTGTGAGTTATGAATTTGTATATGTATATGATCATGAATCTATTGTTATCTGTATTTGAAAAGATGAGTTTCATTTACTTGGAATTATGTAATGTTATTTCATTTGTGCAATGACATGTGAAAATTATTGATGCAATGTACAAATATGTTATTGAAAAATAAAATTTAAATTTCTCTATTTTTGGAAAACTTGTGTTATTCACTTTCTAAGTTAAAACTTAGGTGAAAATTGTAGAGTAAGGAACGGATTTGTTACATTTAAGTTGTGTAAGAACATTTATGATATTATTAGATGGAGTTATAAAGTGGACTTGTAAAAGAAATCTTGGAATGTCTATTTAAGGCAAGTACAAGAGTTGCATTCTATTTTAGGAGGTCTCACATGTGTGAGGGACTTTGACCATGGATTTGGGCACCAATTTCAAGGTCCCATCATTTTAGCTCATGGTTTTAGAAAACTATCGATGCTTCTCATGTCTTCCCTACCTATATATTAAGGCCTTGGCATAGAGGTTTGGTATTGATTTAAGATTAATTACAAGAATTATAGTTTATTGGGTTAAGAATTAGCATATTGTTAGAATTTTTACATACATGTTATATAATTTACAATGTTTCTCTCATTGTATTGTAAACCTTGATTGAAGTAATATAGTGAGATATGCATTTTG
>VCHN02001577.1:0-21360 GCA_007115665.2 Sequoiadendron giganteum
CATTCCTCCATGGATGTCAATAAAGAGGGAGCACATAATGTTGGAAATGATTGTTCTAGGTATTTGTTTACATTAATTTTCTTTAATGTAGTAGCATCTCATTTGTCTTATTTGTTGCATAATGATATATTCTTTTTATTTAATAGTCATGTACATTAATTTATATATATTGCAATAAAATGGTTATAATAATTATGTAATGTTTATGTTCATTCAACTAGGTAAGTACCAAGTTAAAGATATGAATGTATATATCGAGCCTCTTATCGACGAGTTACTAAATTTATGGAATGGCGTCACTATGTATGACGTATCTAGACCAATAGGACAAAGACAATTTCAATTCCATGCAATGCTTGTATGGACAATTCATGATGCCCCAGGGCTAACAAATTTTTTTGGTATGTTATAACGTTCGATTGTATGAGTTTAACGACATTTAATTTTATGAAGTAGATATCATGCATGTTTTTCAAATAATCTATTCATTGTATATAATTATAAAAATTGACATATTTAATCCAATTATATGATTTAGGGTCTTTCGACAAAGGGAAAATTTAAATATCAATTTGTATGATTCAAAGATGAAATCGTCATTCAACAGTTTGCAGGAGAGTAGGTGTTGAGTATAGGCACTTTCTCCACAAAAATCAAAAGTATCGAACTACTAAAAAATATATTTTCAATGGGAAAGAAGAGACTACATCAAAACCACGAAGAATGACACCTCACCTATGGAAGTTGGAATATAATAGAATTAATCGTCAAGGTTATACATCGGATCAAATTGTTTATCTATCATTTATGATATGTTTTGAATTTTTATTTTTATTTTGTGATCATGCTGTAATTGACAATGATTGTTGTTGTTAATTTGTTTAACTTATATGCTTCATGAAGGTCATCAAGGCATTAATGGTCGGCTTCCACAGGGACTGAAAAGTTATCCTAGACAATTTAGTAGGTTGCCCTACTATGAGCAGCTACAAATTGTGCATTTGTTTGATACAATGCATATCGGAAAGAATATGACAGAAACGTTATGAAAAATATTGGATGGAAGGCATGACAAAGAAAAATTGTCAAAATTTGTAGTGGCATTCAAGAAGCCAGTCATGCAATGAAAAATGTCATTCAATTAAATAGCGATGGAGACCAAATTAATATAAGTGTCCTTCCTTGGTTATTAACAGAGCAGCAAAGCAATGCTATAAAACAAGTCATACGAAAAATTCGATTTCCCACAAGATTTGCTACCAACATAAACAATATCATAACAAAGAAAGGTGAATTTGGGTCAGGGATGAAAATGCATGATTGGCATACCTTCATTAAGGTAATTATTCTGGTATATTATATATATATTTGTATACTGCATGTACTTTTCAGTGGATTATGTTAACTACTTTTGGAAAAATATTAATGAAAAGATCATTTTATAATTGTTGCAATACGTTCTACCTCTATCTCTCCTAGACAACTTCAACAACAATGTCAACCAAGTTATATATGATCTTGGAAAATACATGAGGTAAGTAGCGATATTTGTTCAATTCATTGTATATTTTTATTAGTTCTCATTAATATATTTGTGCCTTGAATCACTTGTAGATGGTTGTCATCTAAAGCAATCCATAAAGAAGATATTAATTATTGGAAGAGAAGAATTCCTCGTCTAATGTGTGAAATGAAAAAGTGTCTACCTTCAACATTTTTCAATGCACAAGAACACTACCTCATACACCAAGTTGAGGAGATTGAATTGTGTGGACCTATACACACAAGGTCAATGTGGATGGTTGAGAGGCACTTGAAATTTTTGAAGGCTTTGGTTAGACAAAGAGCACATCCCGAGGGTTCTATGGTGGAGGGATACATGGTATACTAGACCATGGTGTACATTACTAAATATCTTCCTAAGTTTGCAGCAAAGATCCATGTAGATCGTATTTGGGATCCCAACTCCATTAACAAATTCGAAGGGGAGTACCTGATGGGGAAAGGTAGATTGAGGAAAGTGTCAGGTAATTATAAGATGGTCATGGAGATTAATTAGAATATATTTTACATTTGGTTTTTATGTATATTCTACTTATTTAATTATTAATCTTCAATATTGATCAATTATAAATTAAGGTCGTATACCATGGTAATTAACTAATTATACATCATTTGTGAATTTCAATTTTTTGATACAGTTGGTCGAGAGTGGGATGCACTACATTTGTACATCGCAAACAATCTTGATTGGATGACGGTATGGATTGAATGATGTCAACAATCTAGTCACGCATTAACATGGGAAGGTGTGGCTTCATTGGTTAAAGAAGCTCATCGTAATGGAGATTCCAATGTTACACCAAGGGAAATTGATTTAGCATATGGTTTAAGAGATAAACAGGTATGTATAAATATATTAATCACCCATATTATTTAATTATTTTCAATTATATTGATGTATATATATGTTGAGATTTTTTTCTTTGCATACATTCGGCTAAGAATAAATATGTTTATCAACTGACGATATTGCAATAAGTTTTGCATGTTTGACATATTGCAGGTGAAACACCACAAGGCTATGTGGTGCAATGGTCGTAAATTTTGAATCAAAAAGTTGGATGACACGAAGAAAACTTGTGATTCTGGGATAACTGCAGTCTTCCAGGTGACTAATGTTTCATCTAGAAGTGACATACATCCAGAAGTCTCAAAAAATCAATACTATGGGATTTTGGATGGTATACTTGAGTGTGACTTTAAGTCCTTCAAATAATTTTTGTTCGTCATCCTATGGTACAGGCTACGATTGAATGAAAATGATCCTGAGAGAACTATTATTGAACATGATAATGGATTTACCATGGTTAATACAAGGTATTTTGAGCGAGCTGGAAATGAGCCCTATGTTCTTCCAAGCCAATGTGAGCAGGTATTTTACTCAGAGGTTCTAGGTAAAGCGGGTTGGTCATATGTTGTTAGACATGATCCAAGAGGAAGGCCGGTAAATTATAATGTGGTGGAAGAAGAGAATCAGAAAAGAAATATAGAGATGATGTAGAATGATGATCACTTGATCAGTTAGTTGATGACAACTTGATGAAAGATCTTACAGAAGGAGGAACTAGATCATGATGTGTAGAGTTAATGTTCATGAAGATTGTGATATCCATGGATGATGACATTATCGAAACTGATATCAATGACGATGATGATGATATGACCAATCCTTACAATGTTGAATCTAGATCGGATGATACAGACAAAGAGTTGGATGAAGAAGAAGATCAATGACATTGAAATGTATGAGTTATATGATTGTATTATCTATTTGATATTAATTTCTTGATAGAATTATATTTGACTTATGTGGTTACATAATTAATTTACGATGTTTTTAATTTTAATTATATTTGAATTATATTAGAATATGTTCAGTTAACAGATGTAAAAAATAAAATGGATAAACCAAAAGATGAAAGCATGAGACCACTGCCTTGTTGGGTGTATGGAGTCTAATGAAGATCTATAAAAGTGTAATCTATGATGGCAATAATTCAAAGTGTTTGGCACGCAGATGTAGTTTATAACTTGTATAAATGTGCAAGTAAATGAATGACAAACTCTACTTGAGATAGAATGACAATCCTAGTTATGTGATTCTTCTTATTGATCCAATTAATACTCTTTAGTTACTGTGATTGACTAGAAGGGTTTAATCTTTACTTGAAAGAGCCAAATAATCACATCACACAAATACAACAAATGTGTATCGGTAAACTAAATATATATATATATGATTGATATATCAATTTAAACAACAGAAAAGCATCAATAGTATCAACTACTTGGAGCATGAGATGATTACAATGACATTTCACCACTTAAGATAGTCATTTAATTTGCAAATTGGCAGCAAGCTCTAAGCTATGACAAACAAACACAAAACCTTACAAACACATATGATTTAGGCCAGTGCCATATACTATTGGGGAGTCGAATTCACAAATATTTAGATTTCCATAACAGGGTTCAAACACATAACATATAAGATCTTTGACAATATTGCATTACAACAGTGTCAATTTCTATCCTAACTCAATACTTCTTATCAAATCCCTTTACAAACATATCCATCTATGACTCCATCCAAGCATTTTAATTTACTCTTTGAATTAAAGCAAAAATGGAAATCATACACACCATAACACTGAGATGAACGCCATAACCCTTGATTATATTATTCAAAATTGTGATATGTTTATACAAAGGAGAGCCATGAGCTCTAAATATATCATTATAACTCAAATGCTAGTACTGTCATGAAACATCAAACCTTCATGCTGTTGGAACTGTGAAATTTTAACAAATTCATTATTTCTTCATGATTATTAGTCTCCAAAAAAAGATTCATAATGCAGACATAAAAATCCTCACATAGCATTTTTTACCAAAATCCAATTTAAAATTGTGCCATAATGCCCCATAAATTTCATTTGACATTAAAATATTTACATATGAAAATATCGGCATAAGTTGATGTAGGTCTCACCGATGATAATATACATATCCTAAATGTATCGGCAAGACATCAGAAGGGTGACATCGATCAAGTTATACACAGAGAGAATGCAGGTTTGTATATCTTATTGGCAAGACAAAAAGTATCGGTGTGATGATGTAAGGTCACATCGAGCTAAATTACCTTTTGCCGATTGGAATAATGTAAAGTCTATCGGAGAGACTTTGGTCATCGGAGAGAGATTTTAAAAAACTACCTGAAGCGTTATTAGTCTTGCCGATAAAGCAAGGGGAGGACTCACTCGGTGAGACAAACGATGCTAGGGAGAATTCAGAAAGTCTTACCGACCCCTCGGGTTACACCGAAAGAACTGAGCATACGAAGATAAAGGGTGTCGAGAAGACAATGTGCCTGGTCTTGCCGAAGAAAAAGTGTATCGGTGAGACGTGTCACCACGGGGAGATCTAAGAGATATCACGGTGAGTATCGTTTTGTCGGCAAAAAAAATACTTGGTCATGGCGACATAAGTCAATAAAGTGAGCATCTTGGTGAGACGAAAAGCTTTCGGAGTAAGGTGAGGAACTGTTGGCCTGATTCATTAAGTCTGGGCGATAGTTGTTTCAGTGAAGGTCATGGCGATAAAAAAGAAGAAAGAAAGAAACTATCGGGGAGATTTGTGATGTTTGGGAAAAAACAAGATGCCTTAGTGGATGGGTGAACATTAAACAGGTGGATTGGCCAGAGGTTTGAAATGTCTTACCAATGTGATCTTATCGGCGAGACATCAGATGGGTCATACCGATAAAGTTATACACTAGGAGAATGCGGGTTTGTATTACTTATCGACAAGACAAAAGGTATCGAAGTGACAGTGTGAGTTCATATCGAGCTAAGTTACCTTTTTCCAATTGGAGAAAAGTAAAGTCTATTGGAGAGACTTTGGTCGTCGGAGAGAGATTTCAAAAAACTGGCCGAAGTGCTATTGGTCTTGCCGATAAAGAAAAAGGAGGACTCAATCGGAAAGACAAACAATGCCAGGAAGAGTTCATAAAACTCTTATTGACCCCTTGGGTTACACCGACAGAATTGAGCATGCGGAGATAAAGGGTATCGATAAGACGATGCTCATTTTCTTGCTGAAGAAGAGGCGTATCGGTGAGACATGTCACCGTGGGGAGATCTAAGAGACATCACAACGAGTATTATTCTGTCGGTAGAACAAATTGCTTGGTCTCGGTGACATAAGTCGATAAAGTAAACATCTTAGTGAGATAAAGTACTTTCAGAGTAAGGCAAAGAACCGTTGGCCCAATTCATTAAGTCTGAGCGATAGTTATTTCGGTGAAAGTCATGGCGATATAAAAAGCAAAAGGAAAGAAACTATCGGGGAGACTTGTGATGTCGGGGAAACTACAAGACATCTTGGTGGATGGGTGAACATTGAACAAGTGGATCGGCCAGAGATTTGAAATGTCTTGTCGGTATGAGCCCTGATGTGATAGCAAGAATTTTGAATTTTTTTTTTTGCAGCATTCATGTCTTGGTAAAGACATTAATGGTGCCACAAAGCGTAGGAGATTTTGCATATCAAGGTATGATCAATTGAAATCATTGTCTCATAGAATTCAAAGCAAAGGAGAGCAAGGGAGCCGGCAGAGCAATTAAGGCATTCACCTGGCTTGAGTTTGCAAGAAAGTTATAGCAAGTTTCTTGTCCTCTCAGAATTCGTAAAAAATTGAATTATGGAAGGCACTAGTTTAGGAAACCTAAAGGGAAGAAAACCCGAGGAGGGAAGCCAATCAAAAGAAAAAAAGAAAAAGACTGAGTTGCAACTAGAAGTTACTGAAAGGAAGCTAAATCAAGACATCATAGACCAGTTACCTAGTTCTAGACCTAAAGCTAGGCATTCTGCACAGCTCAAAGCAGAAGTTGACAAATTGGACGACAAATGCAAATTTATAGGTGATGTTTGGACTCCGATTAGAGGCTATGAGTTATTCAATTTCCATTACCATAGGAGAAATCACTTTGAGCTAGTATGCAATCCATGGAGGCTCAATTTAGGGAAATTAGTGTGCCCTAATGTTTTTATTGACGTCGAACTGGTAAAATTGCTGGCCGGACACTATGATTCGAAAAACAAAGCTATATGTGATTTGTCAGGGAATCCATTGATACATGTATCTAAGAATGCAATTGCTGAGGTTTTCAGAATGAAGGGAATATGCAGTGAGAAAGTAGTGAGTGAATAGCTCGATAGTGAGTTTAGAAGGATGGACACCATTTATAAAGGGTGGAGGTTACCTCTGCACATAATTAGGTGTCATGGCAAACCTACTCCAATGGAAGATAGTGAGGGGCCACCCTTTCATGTAGACCTCTTCGAACCTTACCTAAAATATACTTACTACTCAGTGGGACAGGTATTAGGGATGGAGGTACCTGAGCATATGGCGGTTGTGCCCATGGTGATTTCTGCAGACATTCAATATCACAATTCTAGATCATTTGACTATGTTGCACATGTTTTTAAGGAGTTGGATGCAGGTTTGATGGCGATAAAGAGTGGTGCTTCTATTCTCCATCTCAGAAATTACTCACTATTGATGCACTTAGTGTTTTATTTTGGACAAGAGTTAGGTTTATGGCCCCAGGAGCTGAGGATTTCACAATCCGACAAGGAAGGTAGGCCATTTCCTGTTCAATTATGGACTGTTGTTTGGGATAGTAGGTTTGCCAATTCAAATTTCTTGCATTTTGAAGAATTCTTTGTGAAACCCTTGTATAGATTTTTTAGCCATCCTTGTGATTATTCTTTATCTGAACAAGTAAAAAGGTTTCTTAGGCCTAGAGATTACAATGGACCAATTAACCACAATTGGGGGGATTGGTATTGCTTAGAGAATGCCACAATGATTAGGGTTTATGGCTTTGAGGATACACCTTTCATTCTACCCAGAACTGTCCCGGATAGAATTGCATACCTAGAAATTGTTAGGCAAATGGATTACTCCAGTGTTATGAACTTAAGTTCATATGGGAAATAGTATTTTATGCCCAGTACATTGTGTTTTAGTGATTTCACTATATTAGCCAAGGAAGGTTATGATCTGATTCTGGACAAATTATTGCACTACAACATGAGAAGAGCACCAGTGAGAAAGAACTTTGATCCATAAGGGTATATCCACTCTGCCAAAAAAAAAAAAAATTGGGAGGGTACCATGATGTGCCCTTTAAATTTGATGACATAATCAGAAACTTGGAGGCAGAGGAAGCTGAAATTGTGATTGAAAAACATAATCAAGAGTTCATGGATGCTGAGTTGTTATCCTCCATTAAGGGGATTTCAGAAATAGACAGGCCACAAAGCTCATCTAGGAAAGTTTCAAGAATGAAGACTCAGGAGTATGCCTATGTTACTAGAAAAACAGATGTTGAGGAAACCATGGATGTAGATACAAGACATGAAGACTATAGGTCTTTCATATCAGATGATGAATTTATAAAGACCTCGGAGTTTAAGACATTTTTATATAAGAAAAAAGGGAAAGAGATAAGGGGACAGGTTGACAATGTCACTCTAGGGAATGAGGATCAACTGTTAAAAAGCTTAAAGGATGAAGTAGACAAAGAGATGATTGACATGACCCCTGAAAAGGGGAGGGAGCTACTTGAAAAGGTAGGTGTTATTATTTTTCTAGGTTTGGATATGAATTCTGCATTAGTTTTTGATAGTTTCTTAAAAGATAACAATGCTACCCACAAGCTCAGTATAGAGAAGGTGACGAAGGTATACACAGGATCAAGATACAATCCTAATGATGAAACATTGATGATTTGGGCCTTGTATCCTCCTCACAAGAAATCAATTATTATTGATACTAAAAAGGCATTCAGACATGTCATGACCCTGAAGGCTGGGGAGGTTGATCCTGTAGCGACTGCTGATATTGGGATAAATATAGCCAAGTTGAATAAAGCCCAAATCCAAGCATTGATAAGGGAAAGGGAGATGTACAAAACCAATAATGAGAGGATTTTGAGAGAGAATGAATGCTTGAAAGACTTGGTAGGTGGTGTAACATAACCAACAAGGATGCTCACTCAAGGTGAGAGTTCACAGAAAAAAGACCGTTGGGAAGGGTCAACTGCATACTCTCAAGGGAGAATGGATGCATTTGCTGCAATAATAAAAAAAAGGCAGGTTGTTTTAACCACTTGGTTAAATAAACTCTGGGGAAAACATTCACAGTACATAGATGCAATAAAGGAACACAGGAGGGTGGATAGCAGAATTCAGGAAAGAATTGAGGAATTGGAGCAGGACAGTCCTAGTAATGAAGAGATTGAAAATGCCAATTGTATTATGGATAGGCACAGGGATTTCTTTGAGGAGTTACTAGGGGATATGTAGGGATTGACAGAGGCTGCCGAAGATAGATTGACCAAGTTATGTGATGATGAAGGGAAAACGAAGGAAGCGTCTACATGGAAAAGTGAGTGTGAAACAATACTCCAAGGGATGCTGGAGACAGCCACTGCGAAAGATGTGATATTGGATGCAGCATGTGAGCAAAATGAGCGAATGATAATGATGGAGATTCTGATCTACGATGTGTTGGGAGATGCCGACACTCATGAGCGCAGGATTATGGAGCATATGTCTGCAGTCCATTTGTGGCTTAAGAGAAATTAGTTAATAGTGGATTTGTTAAACCTTTTATGCTTTAAACCTTTTTGAAAAGGCACATCCTTTTGCAAACTGATGTATAAGTATCCGTTGTTGGATAAATGTAAAGGGGTAGAAGATAGAATTAGAATAGGATAGACTGTTGTAAGCATTAAATTTTTAGAAATGATGACATTCAAGGAGACTATGTTGCATGTATGAACTTTGAAGGAGATAATGAAAGACTGTTGATTTAGTGGCTTCATTCTGGTATCAATTGTTTGTTGGATTCTTGCGATTATTTGATTGTCTCTAATCTGATGTTTCTTGGTTGTTTAAATTGAAGTATCAAGTATATATTCTATTTATCAGTACACATTTGTTGTTTTTGTGTGATTTGGTTTATTGGATTCTTTAAAGAAGAATTAAAATTCCTTTCAATAAATTACAATAATCTGGGAATGCCATTTGGATCAATAAGAAGAATCAGATAATTAGATTTGATATTCTGCCTCAAGTAGGGTTTATCAATTACACTCTTGCATGTTTATACCAGTTGTAAACTCATAGTTATATGCCAAACAATTAGAGGACCTGCTAGATAGAAACCATTCATTAAAGGCTTTCATTTGACTCCGTTTTACCCAATAAGGCACTGGTCTCCCTTATTTACATTACATTAGTTTTATTCATTTCATTTAACATCTCTTAATTGAACATATTAATTCATACCTTGATATTGCATATACAATTTATACCAAAGTAGGATCATATCTTTCCACTGTTAAATTGCCATTTGTGGATAGTTAGATCAAGTAGGAAACATAAATTGAACATATTAATTTAGTATAAGAGTCAACCAATCATAAGGAAAATATAATATGAAGATGAATTTTCTCAAATCTTGTGGTTGTAGATGCCCTTTTGAAATCTATACAAAATGTGGGAGGATAGACAAAGCTCATGAACTATTTGACACAATGCCTCAAATAATTGTAATCTCATGGAATACACTCTAATTAGAAAAGTCTCATCACTGCCCTCATAACAATCTATCAATTTGTTTTAGTGTCTATTGTGGTATACCCAATTTGGGACATGGGGTATAACAAAATAGACACTAAAATAAATTGAGAGATTACAATTCTTTGAGACATTTTGTCAAATAGTTCACAAGCTTTTTCTATCCTTCCACATTCTATATAAATTTTAAAAGGGCATCTACAACCACAACATTTGAAAAAAATCATCTTCATATTATGCTTTGATGGATGTCTATACCTTGTTCCAAATCTCCCATATTAAGGAAACCAATAAGGATTTTGGTGAAGGTTGTGGAATTTTTCTTTGCATCTACCAATTGCATTTGTTTGAAAGTTTCTAAAACCTTTTCAACAAATCCATTATGTGTATATTCTAAAATCATTATAGTACACAATTTCACATTTATTTGGCTTTGCATCTACCAATTGTATTTTCTTGAATTTCTCTACAATATTTTCAATGTAGATCTCTTTTGTGGATATCTTATAGTCCTTGTAGTCCACATCACTTTGTTTTTTGAAGAAACTATTACCATATATTTCTTATTTATGTTCTTATTTTGCATACATGTTTATAAGTTTGATATTACAATTAATAATATTAATTTTGGCAAGACATTAAAAGATTTTGTTGATTTTTAAAATATATGCATCCCAATGTAAAAATGCCAACAATGGAAGCAATGATTGTAACACATAATTTTTTATGTAGTATCCAATTCAAAGGATCATGTTACAATTTAGGGTTATGATTGGGTATTTAATTAGGGTTAGGATTTAGTGTTCGGGTTAGTGTTAGGTTTAGAGTTAGGGTTAGGGTTAGGAAAAATAATGTTAGGATTAGGGTTAGATTAGGGTTTATGTTTTATGGTTAGGGTTAGATTTAGAGTTTTGGTTATGGTTGGGATTAGATATGAAATTAGGGTTAGGGTTTAGGATTACAATTAGGGATTATAGTATTAGGGTTATATCTAGAATTAAGTTTTAGGGTTATTGTTATGATTAAGGGTTGTTTTTATATTTGGCTTAGAGTTGGGGTTAGGATTAGGGCCAGCGATAGGGCTAGGGTTAAGTTTAGGGATAGGTTTAGGGTTATTAGAGTGAATGCAACTAATTAATAAAATAAAAAATATTTAGGGTTAGGTAATTAGGGTTAGGGTTGGGGTTAGAGTTTTGGTTGTGGTTAGGGTCATAAAGATAGGATAAAGGTGAGGGTTGGGGTCAAGGTTAAGGTATCAAGAAAAAGGGTTAGGTTATGATTTGAGTTACCCTAAACTCTAACCATAACCATAAACCTAATCCCAAACCTAACCCTAAAGAAAACACATAACCTAACCCTAATTTTATAGTGTTTGAGGCTAGGCTCAAACACTATTGATTGCGATATCACGGGCGAGTGCCACATGTCTTTCCTTGGTGATGCATAATGTGGTGGGCCCTTGGTGTTGAGATGGAGATTACATCAGCCTTTTGAAGGGAGTCGTTCGATAACTTCTCAAACACAAGAAGATGTGATTTTGGCCCTATTAGGAGAATAATAAAGAATAATGGAAAAGATTTAAAAGTTGATTCTCAACATGAGAATGTATTATACTCATGAGGTAATAATAATTAAAAAATAAAAATGAATGTTATTATTGTAAGAAAAAGGATCACATAGTGTGGACTTGTATAACTCGAGCCAATGATGTTCTTGAGGGAGAACTTAAAGAAAAATAAAATGATGTTAGCTTAGACTATATATATTTGTTTGTTTCAATCAACATGTTTTATTGTGAGGAATGTAAAACTTAATAGAGGGTGTTGGAATATTAAGATTAACATTAATAAATTCACCTTACTAACTTATTAAAGGTGCTACTTTTCATAACTCTATAGCCCAACTATTCAATGGTCATTTTTCTAATGACTCCTTTCTCACTCTCTTGGAGGACAAATGTGACATTATTTAGGATATTCAATGCCTAGATATTTTCTGGAAAGCTTTAAGGTCAAATATATAGTGGCATAAAACTCAATGTTATAGGAAATCATTCTTAGCCAAGCCCAATTTGTTCAATTCCTATGGATAGAAGGGGGTTGATCATAAGGAAGTGTTGAGATTCTTAAGCATCTCTTTTACCTTTTAGGTTTCTCCTTCCTCTTTAAGGAAACATATCATTTCTAGAGCTAAGAAAAATTATCATATTAAATTATGAAGCCCCTTTCTTTGGCAAGGAGATTCCATGTGTGTTCAAAAATTCTTGTTGCACACATTTCCATTACTCATGTTGCTAAGAACCTTGAAAATCCTCATATTTGAAGATTGAAAAAATCCCAAGGTATATTTTATGGCCTCCCTTTAACCAAGGAAAATGGTTTCACAAAGTATCCTAGGAGTTTTATTATTTCCCTCATGACTATAATAGGCTTGGCTTACTTTATATTCACTACTCTAAATGGCGCCATAATAGGCTTTGCTTGCTTTATATTCACTACTCTCAATGGCGCCATAATTTTAAATTTAATTAACATACTCTAAAGCCTAACTAAACCAGGTTGTAGCTCATCAAATTGGACAAGTGAAAGGTCAATACCAGTGCTGAGGAAGAGTTTGGAGGAGTGAAAACAAGGTCAATACCAGCGCTGATGAAGAGTTTGGAGCTAAAACAAGGTCAATACCAGCACCGAGGACGAGGTTGAGGGCACTCAGGGAAAATCGATGACCAAGGGACAATGAGTACTGTAAGTTTGGCACCCCCATTCTCTTTAACCTACAATTTTCATGCCTAGTTTCCAAAGATCTTCTCGTACATTGGCCCCCCCATTCTCGTAAAATGGTATAAGATAAGATAGAAAAAATAAAATAGCTTAGTCTTTCACATTTTATAGTGATTACTAGAGGCACATAGACCAATTCTTCATAATAGAAGAATTTGATCATACTTTTCCAATGATGGCATTATGAGAAAACCTTAGGTTAAATGAATAATTCCTAGCTAAGTTCTTGAAATCATGTCCAACCGTATAAGAGAAGACCGCTGCTATGTGTACTTGGATAACATGGAGAAAGGCTCTTTGGGATCTTTCATCAATCTACGTATTGTTAAATTTTAACACCTAAAAGTAAGAATGAAGAATCTTTCCTAGAATGGTGGCCAATTATGCTTCTCAACACCTAGATTACAAAATCCTTGTCAATATCATTGCCATCACAATTAAACCTATTGCTTGAGATATAGTCATAGAGGTAAACAAATTGGCTTTCTTGATAGTAGATACATTCTAGACTATTCAATCCTTGCATCGGAGATTGTTGAATGGGCCCAACAAACTACTCATGATACCCTTACTATTAAGTTAAAAGTTTGACAAGGCATATGATTGCATCAAATGTCCTTTCATTTATAAAAGGCTCAAATGGATTTATTTTCAACCCTAAATTATTATCACACATTCAAAATTACAAAATACCAGTTAATGAAGAACCTTCATTTGAAGGTGATGTCATCATGACCTTTGAATGAAGAACCTTCATTCAAAAATGATGCCATGTCAAGACTTTGAAATGAAGGTATTTTTTATTTTAAATATTTCATGTCCAAAATGCTTTATAAAAGGAACCTTGGCATGAAGGACCTTCAAATGAAGACCTTAATTCAAAACAATGAGACATAAGTCATTTTAATACCCACTCCAAAAAGGTAATGGCCGAATATATCTCACCCAAGGTTTTACATGGAACATTAGGATTTATATGAAAGCTAAGGTAAAACCCAACCTTAGGTTCCTCCCAAACAATGTAACAAGCCAAGACAAGGGCAAAACATAAATGGAATTTAAAGAACAAGATTTGAAACTCCATCAAATCCACCATGATGCACACCAATCCACCGAGTTACAGTTCCAAGATAGTGGGTGGATTGGTGGATGTCATTTCTATTTAGCCCTCAAACCCTTACACAGGAACAATAGGGCAGTCCCTATATTTGATTGTTTAATCCCACAAAATAGTGATTGAGAACTTCAAAACAAATGCAAATGAAAGGGAACACATATATTTATCTACACCAATGATCTCAGAGCATTTCAAGTTTGTATGGATCCATACAACACAAAAGAACTTCAGAAAAATTGTAAAAACATAGAAAATTGCTTCAAGAATGTGGTATCTGATATGAAATTTTGGTATCAACTCCTCCAACAATTGCAATGGGATGGGAATACAATATGATAGAAGTGGGATAAAAAATGCATCGTTTGAAGCATCAAACCAATATGAAAAGATGAAAGAAAGTGCTAACCCCTTAAACTGAAAAAGTTTCTTTTAACTTTAAGTTTGTTAGGTAGCCAATTCTTTTAAGTTATCAAATCCTACCATCATACATAATCAAAATGTTGTTGTTTCAAATGACTATAAGCACTAACTTTCACTATTTGAAGATGTTGAAACCTTGTCATAGAGAATTAGAACATTGATTCGACCACTCATCCTACCTTAAAACATACCAAAAGTCTCCTAGCAATTAGACATAGGAAGATTTAAGATGGCTTAAACAATTTTTATTGCCAAAGCATAAACTTATGATGACTTTACCAGGCCTAGTACACACTCCCTCCCTGTTAACCACTTAGACATATGGAAATTAAATGTAAATTTGCTGCTATTTTTAGTCATGTAGGTGTCCAATAAACCACTTGGTGGTGTTTCCCTTCAAGTTTATTTACTTGAATGAAGAGAAAAAGTCCTTTGATTACAATTAGAGAATACATTTGACACCTTGGTTGTGTAACTAGTGGACCATAGTCACATTTAACACTTGTTACAAAGTTTGGGAGTTAAAACGTTAAGTAGATTTGATTTGTGATGGACACATTTGGATGGTAGTAACAATAACTTGCAATCTATCAAGACTTGATTACCTTATAACCTGTCAAATTCTAGCGATGAAATAATAGATTAATCATAATGTCACCTTCGGATCACATCACCATGAAAGAACTTCATCCAACATCCTTATGAGTGCAGGTACCACCAAATAGGCATTTTTTAGATTTGTCTTCCTCGAGCAAGGGAAATTCAGGAAGAGAAGAGGAAAGCGAGACATGTAGTAGGTCTAAAAGAGGGAGATCAACTAGAGGTCAAAAGATTAGAAGAAAATTCCGTAAACGCATGGAATTTTTTCTTGCTGAAGGGGGGTCATGTTCTTATGATGATGAGAGCATAGGCAACATCGAGGTGCCCTTGAGGTACAAACATTTACGAAAACAATGGGTACCCAAGGAACTTCCTCCAATAAACACTGATCTTTGTGTCAACGAGAGGATATATCGCATAGCACCATCATCATTACATGGTTTGGGCCTATTTTGCATGGACGACATAAAAGTCTGTTACGACAAAGTTACTGAGTTGATGGAGTATGTTGGACCCTATTACAGTTACAAAGATTGGATGCAGCTGGTTCAATATACACGAAGTTAGCATAAGTATGCACTATCAGCAAATTATATACAACTAAAAGATAAGGATCAAAATAAAGGAGTGGCTAGGTACATTGATGGGAGGCCAAAAGCATTAGGGAATATTGCAGGGTTTATAAATAGTACACGACCTAGGTCAACAAATAAGCAACCCAATTGTATATTCGAGGCACGAGAGGGAAACCGTGTATTCGTATGTGCGATAAAATCAATAACTGCAGGGGAAGAGTTGCTAATCGATTACAATTTGAATCACTTAGATACAAACACAATTACTATGGGGGTGGTATGTACTATATATATACCATTTTACCCAACCTCCAATTAATGACTCCAATATACCATTTTATTATTATGTTTTTTTTTGTAAGTCTATTGGTTTCATTTTGGTAATGTTTTTTATATTTAATTTTTGTCACAGCTGGACATTGATCATATGAGGAAGGCTCCGGCCCAGAGCGTAGATCGTGATCCATCTTCAGGTGCTTCTATCCGACAAGTTTACCTCATTGTAATTGTAAAAATTAGATACGAGCAAAATGTTTATTATTATGTTTTTTTCATGAGTTTATTGGGTTAATTTTGATAATGTTTTTAATATTCTTGTTGCAGTTGGCTGATCGGGGAAAGGCACCAGTAGTACAAGAGAGCATCCATATGGAGGTGCAGTCACTATTATGCGATGATGACATCGCATTTTCCACAAACCCTGTGGATATGATGAGGAAGGAAAAAAAAAAATGCAATCAAGAAATCCTTCAGTTGGTATTCGTAGTGCCTCAAACAAATGAGATAAGAGAAAGGGTTAAAATATTGTCTGAGAGAGCACAAAACTTGGAAGTAAGCTGTCATGAGATCTTTAATTATAACATAAGTTCATTCATGGTTTTATATTTTGTACTCTTTTATGTCATGAAATAAAATATGTGTTGTTTTTACAGGATTATTTGCGTCCTCATGATCATGTTGTTGGTCATGATCAAGGTACTACAAGTGTTTCCTGGGAAGTAGGGGATGGTACAAGTTTCAATCCTAATCTTCCTGCGCATACAACACATCATCTGACCCCATCATCTCATGTGCCTATATTGTTGTCTAAAATGTTGGCAAAACATACCAATTCGGTAGTCCACCCTCTAGCAGCGAACACATGCCACTACATGTGTCAGTACCTGTGGATGCAGAGGCCACTACTAGTAGTGATGTTTTAGCAGCATTTCCTGGATCTTCCCGTATTACTAGTACGAGAACATTGCCGGTCACATTTGTGGTGACCCAGGATTTCCTTCCCATAAAAATAGAGAAGGTCCCAGGTACTTTAAAATGTTTTAATTATTATTTTTATTTTTTTTAAGTAAGTGCTAATAGAGGGGATAGTGCCCTATTATATTGATTTACAAAATGGCAATATTTGCCTACATTATAATTGCCTGTTTATAGCCACTATATATCCGACTGTATGCTTATCATGCTTTATGCTACTACATAGCTATATACTACTCCCAGTGCGTACCCCAACTTTACTACATGTTTCATTCTCCTTTTGTTGAACCAATCCTTATTTTGAACAAACCTTGCAAAGGCATTCATGTCATTGTTGATTATTCCCACCCGATATACATCCCATGCATTTCCTAGGAAGCAGCTCATTGCCTTGGTCTAGTACTGCGAGCTGCTAGTGCATTCCTCCCCAGCTTCAACCTCCACTTCTTTCCTGTCTCCCCCTACCCCGTTTTCTCCAAAGATGTATTTCAAGGAGCTCACCATACCTTCCACGAGCAGTTCCAAGATAGCATTTGCCACCACTTCAATGTTGATCAGCGTAACAAAACCCCCAAGCTTCTCCACCAGTACTTCTCTGGCACCCAGAACATTTATTAATAGGCTTAGGACTACCTCATAGATTATGCCATCGCACCAGTGGTTCCCCTCCTACAGGATCTCCTGGGTTATTTTCTCTATTGCTTCGATCACTTGCAGGGAACCGACTAAGAAAATCCTTTTGCACTAGGCTCTCAACATCTCGTTCGAGTAGATACAGTGCACACCGAACTTATACACCATTTTCCTTCTGAAGTTTGAGTCTGGAGTAGTGCCTTAACACCTTTTATCCCTCAGCTTCCAATAAATGCTTGCGCTTGTCCCGTGAGTCTAGCACAACTTCCTAATGCTTTGGCTAAATGTTGCTCAAGTCTTATCTGTTATCCCATCCAATTGTCCCAGCTCACTGCTTTTTAGAGATTTTAGAGATCTTTCATCCACCCAAATTGTCGGTGATTAGAAGTGTTGGTAGTTCTGACCACTGCTCCATGCAGTTGTCAACTTTTATTACCTTTCCTTGATTTACTCCGCAGTTTGCCAGGAGGCCTGCAGCCTTGTTAGCTTCCCTATAGACATATGATAGGGTATATTCATTTAACTTCTGAAGAAGGGATTTGATTGCTCCTATCCAATTGTCTAGTTTCCAGTTTGGTGTTTTCCCCGATGTGATTGCCTGAATGCAAATTTGAGAATCACCTTCTATTTCTATCGAATCAATTCCTTTCTTTATATAGACTTCCAATCCCAATGCGAGCGCCTCCATTTCTGCTATATTATTCATGCACATATCTAAGTTTTTGGAAGCATCCCAAACACTTTTCCCTTCTGAGTTTCTAATTATACATCCTGCTCCCACAGGAAATGATGTTTTTTATAAACATCTAAGT
This sequence comes from Sequoiadendron giganteum, assembly GCA_007115665.2. Taxonomy (NCBI): domain Eukaryota; kingdom Viridiplantae; phylum Streptophyta; class Pinopsida; order Cupressales; family Cupressaceae; genus Sequoiadendron; species Sequoiadendron giganteum. The sequence continues at coordinate 18,413 of VCHN02001577.1, forward strand.
GATATTTCATTGGAACTCTTCGGGCCCACCATACATACACGGTGGAATGCCCAAAATCAAGATTTAAAAGATGAGCTCATTAACCGTTTAGTTGTGTTGTTCGGTGATAAAACATTCAACCGAACCAAGGTCCTTAAGAAAGCTGGTACCTATCTAAAGTATGTGAGGGACCAATATAGGTCACATTTAGAGAAGAACAGAAAGTACGAGCGTCCCCCCATGATTCCAAAAAGGGAGTGGAAGGACTTGGTGTCGAATGGAAAGGAGAAGGCTGAAAAGAAGAAAGGAAAGATACCACCAGGCCAAGGAAGGTATGTGATACTATCAACAATTTAATTATATACTGATTAATCTTTCTTTTTACATAATCTAATGTATTTCAAATTTTTCATAGGCTGCTCAACACATTGAAGGCAACAAAGGCAAGACTAGAAAAACACGGGCAGCACAAACTTGGCTCTGGTGGTTATATGAAAGTAGCTGCATGATTTGTAAGTATCAATAAATGAAATATTGCATCCAAATAACAAATTGCAAACAATTTTGGTTTTATCACACCATCGAAGCAAAATTCATGATCGCATGCAAAAATGCAGGGCTTTGATTTCAACAGAGTGCCCACAGAAGAGGACCTGAAGATTTCCTTTGACTAAGGCTATGGAGCCCTATCTGAATAGCTAAGAGTCTCGACTGGGCAAACACAATATTCCACTGCATCCAACACGTAGGTAAATAAACTCAATAAAGTTTATTTCAAATTGAATACTTGTGCAATCTGTTCAATATTAATTTCCACCATAATAATGTGCCTATTTGTTTTACACAGATAAGCAATGATAATCCTGCACATGACATTGGAATGCAGCCTGGTGAGGGTGGAGCACAACCTGCTGATGAAGTCCATGGTGTGCATCCCGGTACTGGATGTATTCATGTGCTATACAAAACGCAGTATGGATTAATACAATTAAACATCTTTAATTGCATTTGGTGTATTAATCAATGTAACCTTTTGTGTTTCAACTTTAGAGCATGTAGAGCGTGATCAACATGTTGAGCATGATCAGGCTAGACAAGATCAGGAACATGATGTGGCTCCATCAGGTAAAGAGGACCACTCTAATGTTCTTTTAAACATATTTAATTACAATTGGTGTATTAATTAATGTAATCTTTCATGTTTCAACTCCAGATCAGGATTTAGAGGGTGTTCAACATGTTGAGCATGAGGCTATAAGACAATATCAGGAACATGATGTGGCCCAATCAGGTAAAGAGCACCACTCTGATGTTCTTTTAATTAATGAAATACGTGTAACAATAATAATAAAACATATCAATTTAACATTTCTTTGCTATTGCAACAGACCCCCCCTTGCAGTCGTGTCCACATTGTGAGTACACGACTAGGCATACATTAAGATCACGAGTAGAGCTCAGAACAACTCAAGGGGGGACAGATGATTTTGAAAACGATACTCCACTTTAGCTTTTTTTAGCTGCAGAAAAAAAACAAAAAAAGAAGTGATTGTAATCATATTATGACAGCCATATTTTTGATAATATGTAAAAACTGAAAAAATGAAATATGTTAATGAATGAATGTGAATATGTTAATGAATAAATGTTATATGTTAATGAATGAATGTTATATATTATTAATGGATGAATTAATGAATGTGAATATGTTAATGAATGAATGTTATATGTTATTAATGCAGGATGAATGAATGAATGTTATATGTTATTAATGGATGAATGAATGATTAATGTTATATGATCGGGTATGGGGAATTGAGAGTGATGTGAGGGAGGGCGGGAAAGGGCCAAATGAGCTTCCACCTTCATGTGGTTGGCCCTATTAAGTAGATAATATTAAACTATTCTCAAAATAAAGAGCTCAATAAGATAAGTAATGCACTTTTCAATATAAGAAATGCATCGTTTGAAGCATCAAACCAATCTGCAAAGATGAAAGAAAGTGCTAACTTTTCACTATGAACATTGTGTTGTGTGTGGATTTGGTTTCAAAGCTCTGTTGATGGAGATGGCTTGTATGACAGCCAAGAAAATAGTTATCATTATTGCTGCTACAAACAGGCCTGATATCATCAATCCTGCATTGTTAAGGCCTGGCCGACTTGACTACTTTTATATATTGCCCAGAGTCACCCCGATAAGTATTTCAATCCATTTGTATCATCATCGACAAGAGATCATATATCGCTAGGATATTCTATAGTTTCCTCAACGTGGTGAGTCTCCCCCATGATTATTCTTTCGATCTCAACTATGTCACCAAGATTCCTGCTGATGTAATCTTATCGGCGTCACATAGCTGATCGAGTAGACATTCAGAACTTACTCCGATGGTATATGTCTTGCCGCTATGCTTCCCTCATGCTTTGTCTATGAGACAAGATGTGTATCTCGTCGATGAAACATCATCGTTGAGACCAAAATCCAGTCCTCTCGATATATCTTCTCAGGCAATTTTGATCGCTATAATAGTCTTGATCTTTCACCGATATGCCTACATTTCAATGAATAGTTTTTTATTTTAAAAAAGTGCAATGTTTCGTCGAATTTACAACAAACCTCAAAAAGCGTCTAACGAATTTGCAATGTATCCGATGAATTTTGGCCATAATGACTTGCCTATTTCGTCACGCGTTCGATGAACTTTTGTTGCTATTTCAATCTAAATTATGTCACCAAGACTCCTGCCGATGTATTCTTAATGGCGTCACATAGTTGGTCGGGTAGACATTCAGAACTTACTATGATGATATATGTCTTGCCGATATGCTTCCCTCGTGCTTCGTCAATGAGACAATATGTCTATCTCACCAATGAAACTTCATCATTGAGACAAAAATCTAGTCCTCCCGATATATCTTCTCAGGCAATTTTGATCGCTATAACAGTCTTGATCTCTCAACGATATT
>VCHN02001178.1:0-24658 GCA_007115665.2 Sequoiadendron giganteum
CTACTTTTGTTTTTGCCTTAGAAACTTTTTAGTCTTCAATCCTTGAGGTGGGCGCATTTTACTAGGTGAGCTTTTGTTTTTGCCTTAGAAACTTTTCAAGGCTTCAATCCTTGAGGTGGGCGCATTTTCATGGGTCTACTTTCATTTCCACCATGGGCGCATTTCATAGGTTCCACTTTCGTTTTCATGACTTAGAAACTTTTTACCTCTCTCTTTCCTTGAGGGCGCATTTTGAGGTATGAGCTTCTGTTTTATGCCTTAGGAGTTTTAAGAGAGTCATCAAGGTGGGCGCATTTTCATGGGTCTACTTTCATTTCTGCCTTAGACAATTTTCAAGCCTCTGCCTGCCCCTGCTCTTGCATTCTATTTTTAGCAAGTTGTGCTATTTTTAGCAAATCCCTTGATTTTCAACCTCTAAGGCTCCGCTTTGCCTGAAAATTTCATCAGATGATATTCTCTGCCTTGTGAACCTGTTTTGTCAGTCCTCTGCCCTGACCTGCTATTTATAGCCACCTGCTATTTATAGTAAGTTTGACTTTCTGACTTTAGTAGCTCCGTTTTGCCTGAAAGTTGCAACGCTTGATCTTGATAGCTTGAGGGTTACTTGGACGCCAACCTCGGGTGCAGACCTGCTATTTATAGCCGTGCCCTGACTTACTAAAAATAGTAAGTTCTCCGACTTTGCTCAAATTTTGCCAGCAGGTACCTTGAAGTGTGCTGACATGGGTGGGGTACTTTGTTTCGGCTATTTTGGATTTTACCCCCTATAAAAGTGGAAACCCTAATTTGATTTGCATGTATCCCGAACGGTCTCCGTTTGACTTCGTTCCTTCTGCATGTCGTTCTGCTTGCTGGACTGGAGTGTTGGGCGGCTGCCGGAGTGTACCTGCTAAAAATAGAAACTGTCTGAAAAGTGACTCATCCACTGCCGGATGATTTTGCATGTCATATTGCCCGCGGGATCTCAAAAAACCCAGAAAAACCCAGAAAACTGGTCTGTATGCATGCACTGGCTAAAAATAGTAAGTCCTCAAAACTCGATCTTCTCTGCTTGCAAGTCACACTGTTGCGAAGCTCTCGAAAAACCCATGAAGAAAAACCCGACATGCGTTGAAAAACACTGCATGCGAACCCTAAAAATAGCCTCCGAAGGCTGAACTCTGAAAGTGGTTGTCTCGGTTTGCATGTTACATCACTGCGAAGGCTTTGGAAAACCCAGAAGGATTCTCCAGACATGCATCTTAAAAGCTCATGTGGAAACCCTAATTTGACTCTTACAGCCTGAACTGCCAAAAATAGCAAGTCGTCTGATCTGGCTCAAAATTTACGCGTAGACAGCTTGATGTCACTCGGATGCAGTGGAACTGACAGAATTCCAAAATCTCAATAAAATAGTCCCAAATTGAATACTTACTAAAAATAGTAAGTTGCCGGAATACAGTGAAAATTTAGGGGGACTCTGCTGGAAGTCTTCTGACTGCTGTACTAAGCTTAGATTTCAATTTTATAACTCAGTTTGACCTTAAATAAGCCTGAAGGATGAAAACCCTAATTACACAGACTTAACCAATATTTCGACCTGGGTCAAACGACGGGACATCCTCGGAAGGACCAGAGACCAGAGAGAGAGCGAACCAAAGCCAAAAAACCAGACTGGAGCAAAATTTAGGGGGTCCCCATCTTGATGGGGTGATGTGTGAAAAAGGTCACAACATCTGGCGACTCCACGGGAAAGTGTTGAAAAACACTTTGAAAATTAAACCTTGGTCAATCCCTCTAACCATCATACAGAAAGGATATTTACTCAAAAAGGGAGAAGAATCCGATATTGGATCAAAACACCTTCATCTGAGATCTCCTGACTGATGCGTTTATCTTATCTCTAAACCATCGTGACTCCCGAGATCGATTATGGCAGGTTATACAAGTATCTTAACTTCAAAAGCATCCCGGACATTGCCTCACTGCCAGTCAGGCGTCTATAGCCCCGACGAGGTTGTCGCTACAATTCTCACGAATATTGCTCCACTGCCAGCCAGGCGTCCATAGCCCCGGTGGAGTTACTCGTATATTCCCAAACCAATATTCAAAGTATGATATTTCTGTCATTTTCTTTCTTTTGATATTTCTTTTTAGCATATTTTCTCCTTTTCTCTTGATTATCCGTCAATTCCATAATTGGTTGGTAAGCAATGAAGCTAACAATGGGTTTGAGAATTGCAGTGGCGCTGAAGCAAGATTTAAAATTTTCACTTGCCGTAATCCCTCCCAAGGAATCAAAATGACTCAAAGCAGCTTGTTTGAACCAATAGGACATGATGATCTCAGGCTCATGTGTTAAGACACAATAACTGATTAAACTCCTGAGTCGAGCTTATATGAGACCGGATGATGACAAGAGGAAAACAACCTTGGCATTCTATTGTTTGCATAAATTCATAAAAACCCCATGGCAGTAGACCAATTCGCGCAAGACAAGATATCATCACTTCCATCGCAACGGAAAACCCTAAAATCAAGTCCATTCTGAACCCAAACCAAAACCACTTGAGCAGACAACTCAAGGGAAGAAACACCAAAACCAAAAACCCAAAGGGCAACAAACCAAAACCAAAACCCAAAAAGGGAACAGGAACAAAACAACCTAATCTACTATGTACAAAGTAGGATCCAGGAGGGACCCTACACTTGGAAATAATGCTTGAGGAACTGCCCATTGACTGGCAATGGGATATCCTCTCCTGTTAGCGTTTTCAATCTGAATGCATTATCTCCCAGGATCTCAGAAACCTGATACGGGCCCAACCACAATTTGTCGAACTTGTCGTGATCACCTCTTCTTTCGTGGGCCTTATCCCAACATAAACTAAATCTGAAATCCTGAAGGCCTTGACCTTGGCCTGCTTGTCGAACCATCTTTTCACGACTCCTTGGTGCTTAGCCAGATTTTCCAATGCCTCATCTCTTTTCTCCTCCAAGTGCATCAACTGAGACAACCTGACTTGAATTCGGTCTTTGCCTTCCAGATACTCCTGAATAAACTGAAGAGTAGGGATCCTTAATTGAACTGGGAAGACGGGGTCTTGCCCATACACCAAATGGTAGGGAGATGTACCCAAAGAATTCTTCGTTCTAGTCCGGTCTGCCCACAAGGCAAACCTCAGCTGTGTGTGCCAATCCTTGGGGTTCTTATCCAACAGTTTCTTGATAGCATTCAGCAAATTCTTATTTGTGGACTCTGCAAGTCCATTTCCTTGGGGGTAGTAGTTGGATGAGAACTTCAGTGCAATCCCATACTCAAACGCCCAATTTGAAAACTTCAATGATGAAAAGGCGGGGCCGTTGTCGCACACCAAAGCGTGGGGGCATCCAAACCTTGTAATAATATTCTCTTCGAGGAACTTAATGACTACATCCGTGGTGGAAAGCTTGAGAGCTTGAGCCTCTGTCCATTTGGTGCAGTAGTCGGTGGCTGTCAGTATGTACCTGTGCTGTGCCGAGGACGGTGGGTTAATCATTCCAATAAAGTCCAACCCCCACTTGGCAAATGGTTTGACTTCAATCACTGGTTGCAAGGGCATAGCCGGATTCTTTTCTCTGTACGCAGCTGTCTGACAAATGTGACAAGCCTTTACATGCTCGTAAGCATCCTTAAAAAGTGTGGGCCAATAATACCCAGCCCTTGAAATCTGATGAGCTGTGGCCAAACCACCTCCGTGACCTGTCCCGAATTTCTCGTGGAAATGTTCCATAAGCTGCTTAGCTTCTCTTTTTCCTACACATCTCAAATATATACCTTCGTGATTTCTTCTATAAAGTATTGATCCCTGCAGCATGAATCTCTGGCTCTTCATTCTTAAAGCCCTTCGTTGCACTGGATTCAAATGTGAAGGACACCTGTGGTTCAACAAATAGTAAACAGTGTCATCGTACCATTCCCCTGGGGACACCTCTTCCAGTATATATGTTTGTTGTACCAGCCCAGGTCCTGCCATTGCAATCGTTTGTGCCAATGCTTGTCCCCGGACTAACTTCATCGGCTGTATCTCTATGTCATATTCTTGCAAGCTGGCGACCCACTTGCCTCTTCTTTCTCCTAATTCATTTTGCATTAGTAATGTCTTTACTGTGGCATCTGGAACTATTGCATGTACTTTGCTCCTTAGGATGTAGTGCCTGAACTTCTTAGCTGCTTTTACTAGAGCATAAGCTTGCTTTTCTACATTGGCGTACCTTAATTCTGCTCCCTTCAATGGGGTACTCATGAAAGCAATTGGGTGTTCATCCTTTTCTTCCGCTCTCTGGGTCAAGACCGCTGCGCAAGTGTGTTCTGAAGCAAAGGAGTACAAGTAGAATGGTTTTGAGTAATCCGGACTAACTAGCACCGGAGCATCTACTATTGCTTGTTTGATTTCTTCGAACGCCTTCTTTGTGAGAGGGGTCCATTCTATCCTTGCATCCTTTTTCAGCATTTCATTTAGTGGTCTGACAATCTCGGCGAATCCAGTTATGAATTTTCTCACAAAATTAATCTTGCCAAAGAAAGACCTCAACTCTTTCTGACTCCCTGGCATGCCGATCTTTGAAATTGCCTCAATGCGGTCTGGGTCAATTGATATGCCCTGTTCTGAGAGGACATGTCCTAACAATTTTCCTTCGGTGACTCCGAATACACACTTCTTTGAATTGAGAGAAATACCAAATCTTCTGCATCTCTGGAAGATCTTTCTCAAGTCTTCAACATGATCCTCCCTCTTTTTGGAGAACACTGTCAAGTCATCCATGTATATAATAATGCATTTTCCAACTAAGTCTCTGAAAGCGATGTCCATAGCTCGTTGGAATGTGGCCCCGGCGTTGATTAGGCCAAAAGGCATTCTTCTGTAAGCGAATGTTCCCCACTTAGTGGTGAAAGCTGTTTTTAGTCTATCTGCTTCTTCAACCATTACCTGGTTGTAACCTAAATAACCGTCCAAAAAGGACATCATCTGGGAACCATTTACAATCTGCAAAACCTCATCCAACGAGGGCAAGGGATAGTTATCCTTCTCGGATGCTCTGTTTAGGTTGCGGAAGTCAACACATAGCCTTATCTCTCCGTTCTTCTTCCTGACGGGCACTAGATTGGCGACCCACGTTGAGTGCCTTATTGGGAAGATTATTCTGGCCGAAAGGAGCTTTCTTACCTCCTGATATATCAACGGTTCCAATAGCGGGTTCACCGGCCTTTGTCTTTGCCTGAATGGTTTATTTCCCGGCTTCAACGGGATCGTGTGCGTGATCCAGGTAGTGTCATATGTCTTTAAGTCTTCGTAGCCCCAGGCTACCACGTCAGAGAACTCTCTCAATGCTTGCACTATTCCTTCTCTTTCTTTTGGGGTGCATACTTTCCCCACAAATACATTCTTTACTTGCTCACTAGTTCCCAAGTTGATTGTCTCACATTCATCCCCTTGGGTGCTTTGATTCCGGCTTAGTTTATCAGGGTCAAAGAGTCTTTCTAACTCCACCATGCCCCTAGGAATGACATTTGTCTTCAAATTTAAGATCCCTTCGGTGTCAAATTCCGCTTCTTCGGTTTCTTCTTCGTCTATAATCTGTGCTTCAAACACCCCTGAGTTAGTCAAGAATTCCAAAATCTGCTTATCATCATCAAACACCTGGAAATTCTTTATATTATCCGGAACTGAAGGTGTGGAGATCAATTCAACTGTGAACTTCTTTAGACCTTCCAACTCTAATGGCTCTAGTGAACTGGCCGCCTGCGCGAGAGAATTAGCCACTGGATTTTTAGCTCTGTATACTTGCTTGATATTGAATGCATCGAAGCTTTCGATCAAGTCCCAGACTCTGTTCCGGTACCATCCCAATCTCTTGTCGTGGCAAGCATACTGTTTTCTTACTTGGCGGACCACTATGTTGGAATCTCCAATGGCATGTACAATTTTGGCACCTTTCTCTATAGCGAGGATCAACCCATGAATCAAAGATTCATACTCAGTAACGTTATTGGTGCAAGGGAACTGGAGCCTACAAGCACCCAGATATGCCTCTCCCTTGGGGCTGATGAGTTCAAACCCTGCTCCATTCCCTTTGTTAGACTTTGATCCATCAAATCTCAGAGTCCAAACTTGATCTTCTATATGAACGCTATGGGTATTGGGACCATTTTTCTCCATTGCGGGCTCCATCTTCTCACTTTCTACCCATTCCTTTGTCAGGGAGCTTTTCTTCTCATTTATTTCTTCTAGTTCTTCCACCAAAGAGACTTGTGGAACTCTCTTTGAAACTTCTTCAATGGCCGTTCTGCACATGGCGCATGTGAATTCTGGGTGGAATGCCTCATGGATCCTACACCAATTGGGCATTAACATACTGCTGATGGAAACATTCTTCCCTGATTCCATCTTTTGCTTGACATTCTTTAGCACGAAGTTTCTAAAATTTTCAAACATCCCCTCACCATCGCTTGAGTCATCCTCAATCAATATTTCAGTAGAGGGAGACGTACCTTCCAAGTGTTTTTCTTGATTTACACTTTGCAACATGAGGACTTCCTGTTTCACGGGCTTGTATGAACCCAAATCAGTCTCTGCAAACAATACCTCATTGTTATCACCATATTCAGTAATCATCAACCGGAGCCGTGGTGTGCTTTCCACTCTTATTTGGTTAGGGATTCCCCTCCAAGGCAGCCACATGTGAGAAAAGTCGGTGGCGATATACCCGTTCAACTTTCGGCACCAGTCTCTGCTAAGCAGCATGCCGTACCCATCTGGTATATCTACAACAGAAATATCAATACGGCCTTGGATTCTAGGATCCGCGGCTAGCTGCATGTGAATGTCGTTTAGTTCCCCAACAACAGGAACTTCAGTTTTATCCAATTGAGTTACTTTCTTGTTGGGGTGGAGCGGGATTAGGCCCAATCTTTCGCATACCTTCAAAGGCATGACGTTGCTTGAAGCTCCAGAATCGATCAAACAATTGTGTAACATTTTTCCGAATATTCTGACTGAAACCAAGAATGGGGCTGGTTCATCCTTCCCTTGATAAAACACTACTGGTTTTCTTCTTTCATCTTTATGGTCCGACTGGACTTGCTTGCCTTGAGTCATATTTCTCGCATTCTGTTTCTGCTTCACGGCATCATCAGCTTGAGAGCTTTTCTCAATCTCGGCCTTTCCGGGAGTGCCTGTAGAATTTAATACCATACCCTCAAAGTTTTGATATTGTTGTGGTTCCTCCCAAGAATCGTAGGAGGTTTGTGGCACACTTTGCACCACATTTGTGTTCTGTGCAGGACGGGGCTGCGTGACAACCTGGGGGTGTCTTGGCATGTTAGGTGCCTCTTGCGAAGTGCTTCTTGTGGTGGGGATTTCAGTCAATGTCCCTAAGAGAGTCTCTCTTATTTCTTGGACCTTCATCAACTCATAGAGTGGTAAACTGACCTTTATCTTCTTAAATTCTTCCAGTACAAAGGAGCTCAGCTTTCTTATATCTTCTCTAGGAGGATTCTCCTTTTGTCCTCGGATCAACTGGTAAACTGGCTGTTGAGGCATCTGCGGTCCATTTGATCTTGTTTGTGTGGGACCCTGCTGTCTATATTCCGGAGAGTCCGTGGGTGCCATTGGCACGTTGCTCGCATTAGGATGCGGCGGAGTAGAAAAGTTATTTGGTGGCGTTGACGAAGTCAATGGTTCCCTTTGAGGATAACCTCTTTGATACACTTTAGGGGGCCCACCATCAGTAGTCTGGAGAGCTTGCACTTCCCTGATTCCTTCCACCAAGACACTGTTGTTAAGAGGCGGGAAACTATAGCCGTCTCTGCTTAGGGGCTCATCTGGTGATGCGTACGTGACATGAGCCTCTGAAGGCATTTGAACCTCTGGCGTCCCTACGGGACCATTTGCCGAAGCTGGTGGGAACCTCTGATTAACCGACGGAGGTGTATAACTTTGGAATTCAGGTGGAAACTTGAAGTCTTCCAAGATCAGGGCTTGATCATACCGGGGTGTTGGAACTATTTCATACCCCGTGATTGGAGGATTCTCCACTGGTTCTGTATTTTTCACTTCTCCTCTGAAGATGTCAGCAGCGACTTGGAACTCGTGGCATTGCAACTCAGAGTGTTGATTAGTGTTGTGCAATCTACACCATCCTGACAAGGCGGCCTCCGCCAGGTATACTCTGTCTGCCGGACGGTTCTCAGGAGGCGGTGGGTTATCCAGCGGTGTAGGAACACCTCCATTGTTGGGTCCCGTATTCCAGGATCTCTTCTGGAATCCTTGATTGTTATTTCTATACCCATGATTGTTCTCCTGATTGTATCCTTGATGAGCATCATGGTGATGATTCGGAGGATTATTTTGATATCCTCGATTAGCACCTTGGTGTGCTTGATTGTTCCTTTGCATGGCTTGAATCTGATTATTTTGATTTCTGAGGTATGTCACCTCAGTTGACAGCTTCTTTACTTGTTCCACCAGACCTTTTATTTCATCTCTTTCCTCTTGAGTCTATGTCGGCGGTACTGTGTTTTGCAGATAGACCGGCTGTGCGACGGACGCTTGAGATGAAGGCACTCCAGGGTGGAGAACCAACTGATTTGATGGCGCGGTTGCCTGGTAAGATGGTTGTGGAACTGGATTTAATGCTGGAATTTGCTGATTCCAAGTTTTTATCTGACCGCTCGTAGAACTTAAGCCTGTGTATAGTGAGGGACCAGTTGTATTTTGTCCCATGTTCTGGCTCACTTCAATTGCCTTAGCATAAGCTAAGTTCATATCGGCGGGAGCGGGGTGAGCTTCTCTCACAAACATTGCAGTTAAGGGGTCCAAGGCGGCGTAGTAGTTTTCTCTAGCATCCGTGATAGTGTAAGGAGTTCGTAATCTTGTGAGAGCCTTCTGGAATCTATTGTTAAACACATGAATGGGCTCTTTTTCCTGCCTCCTTACTTCTACAAACTGTCTGAACAATTCTGCGGGAGTGATGGGAATACCAAACTTTCCGATGAAGGCCGTCTTCATCTGTTCCCATGTTCTGATTGAACCAACTGGCAAATGTATGAACCAATAATGGGCCTCTTCCCCCAAAGAATAGGGGAACAATCTGCAAGCTACATCTGCGTATGCAATCTGCCTATTGCGTAGGTGGTCTTCAAACATTTTGATGTGATCCTCAGCAGTGCGGTTTACGTCGTGGACGTGGAACTTGGAGCAAAAACTCTCTGGATTCTTTGGCATGTCATGATAGTCGGCAAACTCCAGCGGAGATGGGTTGGTAACCAACCAGGTAGCACCATTTGCAACTGGCTGAGCCATTGCTTGCCTTCGCCGATATACAGCTGTTGGAGTTGTTCGTTGCTGTTGCTGGATTGCTATTGGAATGGTATCTCGAGTGGGTCCTTGCTGGGCAAACCTTGAAATGCTAGGCGGAGTTCTGAATAAGCTCGAGACCTCTTCACCGCTTACTGCTTCTTCACTTGATTGAGCTTCTTCGTTTGATAAAATTTCTTCACCTGAGGGAACTTCCCCGTCCGATCGGGTACCTTTCTTTTTCCTTGTTCTAGTAGGTAGCTCTAGCTCTACAAGTTCCTTGGTTGAACTGGGTGCAGACCTTAAAATCCTCTTCAACTTATCCGGCGAGAAAGAACTGATGCGATCCAGGATGAAGCTGCTTCTTTCACTGGCGAGGCACGGGAGCAAGTGGCTGTCTTTGATTCAATAAATCTCTCTCAATAGCAACTTGGATCTCGATAGCCTTTTCTTCTTCTTCTTGCAACACAAAGCTCGTCCGCATGTACTCAGCTGCACTTCTCTTTGTTTTCCACGCGAGGTTGTTCAATCCTGAAAGAATATCTTCTTGGTCGTCGTTGAATCCCAAATTTGGCTGTAGCCGCGGAGATATCCCTCTATGAGGTAGCACCATCTTGGTACATTACACTTTTATAATTTCTTTGCTTCACTATAAAAGTAGCCCTCCTTCTAGCGCCAATTCTGTTGACATGCCTTTTATGACAGCGCCAGCACAGAACAAAGTTACCCAACGGTCACTCTATTCTCTCTTGATCAAAGTGTCCCACATGCTAAGATTGCTTGAAAGTTCATGTGTTCGACTCCAAGGTTCCTTTTATCGCGAATAGACTCAGTTGGTTGATGTGTTTTGCTGGTTATTTCAAGGGGACTTACGTAGTTGTTCAACTCCGTGAAGCAATTAGGACATGAATGATTTGGCGATATTGTTCTGGTATCTAGACCGACTCGGAAAATGCAGAATTAAAAGGGGATAGGGATAGGGATTCTACAGATCTACTTCTAAAAGGGTGGAGGACGAAGATCGACTTAAACAATCTTCAAACCAAACTTCGATTGTCTTCTTTCGAACAACTCCGACAAAGTTGGTGCAATCTTCAAAGGATGAGAAAATGTTCAAACTATGACACAACACGTTCATACCGTCAACACGACGCATACAAACACATGAACCATAATCGAAGTTAAGTGCTGATACTCCAGTTGACCACGCAAGGCGAACTTACCATCAGCAAGTCCGCTAGTGGTATGGACGAGAAGACTTGCGCAAATCACAACGCCACACTCCACAGCTAACAACTACTTGCATGAAATAAAATCTATTTTACTCTATCTACCTTGAATTGGAAAGACGAACAAGCCTTGCTAGCTACTCACAATAGAAGATAGAACCACCAAACAATGATAAATCTTTATATTATGAGAGTGTTCACAACAACTTCTTACAAAGTCCTCAATGGGAAAACTTCCTTTCCTCCTCAATCTAAGCCAACTTCTAAGCTCTACTCTCTAACTTCTATCTCCAATACTCTCTAGCTCTGATCTATCTCTGATTCTAATTCTAATTCTTTACAAATGAGGGGGGATGCCCCTTTTATAACAAGTCCAATTCAGTGGACGGTTCAGATCAAATTACAATGAAGGGCTCAGATCGAGCCACCTATGCCCTGATTAGGGTTTCTGCCCCAAAAACCGCCACAGAGAGGAGTGGGCAATGAATGCACAGAATATTCTCCACTCCCCTGCAGGAATCATAATGAGCAATTAATGCCCACCACCATCATCAAGAAGATCCTCATCAAGCAGCGCGTTCCCACTGGCCTTCTCCCGGATAGCAAACTCGATCAACCGGGCCAATACTGCTTCAACCTCCTGTGTAGAGATCGGTGGAATATGGTTGAGCTGGAACTCCAAGACTGCTACCGTCTGTCCGTATCTGATGTAAGATTTTTTCCATGTCACTAAGGCGTCCTGGGTATGCTGAATTATACTAGAGAACGTGGAGACATTCTCAAAGTCATCCAGGACAAGTGACCTCGCAGCTGAGAAGAATGGAGGCAGTCTACCCTTCAAACCATCAGCAGTTATCTCCTCTGGGACCAACTTTCTAGCAAATATGGCTTCTAATGTATTGAGGACTCCCCCCAAGATGTTGCCCATTGCCTTCTTCACTTTAGCTGAATCTGCCCTTTCTGCGTCGTGAAATCCACGGCCTGTGACCACCGAGGAGTACCAACCGGTGAAATCATACCTATCACCTCTCTGAATTACACCTCCATCCACCAAGGTTTCTAGAGGTATATGCATCAAAGCCCCCAAACGAAGTACAGTCTTCGTTTGATAGATGCGAGTATCACCCCAGGCCTGATCTACTATATCCATTCGTGCCAAAATATTTGAGACCTGTCGATAAGCATCGGCAAGGTCCTCCATGAATTTTCCTGTCTCAGTATGAACACGGCTAACCCACTTGTCTGCCTCCGTTTCCATTTTCTTTAAATCCTCTAAGGCAACAATTGACTCATTCGGAAGCTCCGATGGACGTTCTACTGCCGGGTCTGCTGGTTCACCTGGACGTGCTAGATTCTGCATATATCCTATCAAGGTTTTGTGCTCCTTCTTCAATTTCTTATACTTCCCCTCCGTGCGGAGCAACTGATCCTTCAATGCCTGATAGGAGTTATCGAACTCGTCGATAACTTGGGCTCCCGTAGGACGACCCAACTCTACTGTGGTGATCACATAATTTTCAGGCCTCTCCTCGGTTCGATCACAATCTTCCCTCGGAATAGCCACCTGAAGCATGCGGGAGCCTGACTCATCGGTCGAGATCTTTGAAAACTTTCGGGCCCTTTTCTTCTCTGGTGGCGCGCTGATCCTCCTGAGGAACTCTTCCATCTCAATGGCCGGATCCGTGTCATCCTCGGGTTCTCTCCTCATTCTGTCGGAAAGCCAATCAGGCACTGTCTGCTGTGGATTACAAATGACAAGGGGTTGTTCTTCTGTTGCCTCCATCTCGTGCACTTCCTCTCTTCTTGCACTGGTTTGCTCGGGCTCATCCTCCTCTATAAGCTGGGTATCTCCCGACCCTTGGGTCCCCTGTTCTGTGTTTTCCTCTTCTTCCAAAGCCGTGTCCAACATCTGCTGAAAATGGGTATCGGCCATTGTTTCCTCTTCCTCCTCCTGTTGGCCGCCCCTGGATAGACTGACAGTAGCTGATTCCCGGGTGTTGGGCTGATCTACCTCCTCAAGTCCCTGCTCTTCCTCTAATCCCGCCCTCTGATCGACAAATAATGAAACCACTCTCAAACTCGAAGACTGAGTTTGTGAGTGCACGGGTGATGCTTGTTCTATCCTCAACGGTATCGGTTGGGTTGGCACTTCCACTTGTGCCCTCGATGTCTGAGCAATTTGTTTCCCTCTTTTTACCAATAACGGCCTTGGGTCACCCATCAAGCTGTAAGTAAGGGCGATCGACTTGCTCTTAAGTCTGCATACATGTCTGTCGACCCAAGTCCTGGTAAAAGTCATCACCGGGATAGAAAGAGTGTCCGATCCATGATCTGCAACCGGATGTCGAGGGTGGACGAGTATGTACGACCCGTAGTCCGGGTTGCATGGCGTTAGGCATCCTCATCCACAGTGAGGCTGGAATAATCTCATTCTCTAATCAACTTGGGAAGTCCGAGAAAACATCCTTCTTCTTATCTCATCCTTGCGCATTTGCCCGGAAGTCCTCAGATGAGCTACGTGCGCGGTATTCGCGTTAAGCTGCCATTAGGATGTTCGTAGGATCGAAAATCCTGCTGCACGTGTGATATGACAAATGATAAGATTGCAGCTCGTCCTCTGCCTCTCGGGCTGCCTGCAAAGAGGGACACACCTCAATGGAATTTCCCATGGTGATAGGGAAATCAAGCCCACCCTTCTTTTTCCTTTTCGGAATCTTATCGTAGGCAATCAATTGCCTAGATATCTCAAGCATTACTATGTGATCAGTGGGGTATCGTGGTAACCGATACGGATACGAAGTGAACCCCTGCAGCCTAATATATGTGAATTTCGGGAATTGGATGAGCCAATACCCATATTCCTCAATCAATGTCTGTGCTTCTTTAGATATTCTCTGCTGCGTCCTCTGCTGAAGTGTCCTCGCAATGTGCATTATGAATGCATCATTTGCCCGTTTATAGTTGGCAATGTTAGCTAAATGTAGCTGTGTGCAGGCTTCATGGATTTTGAATTGACCAGGGGCACAGCCGATTGGCTCCTTGTACGAAATCCCTCTGTACTTAGTCATCCTGGCCAACATGTAAATTACATACGAGCTCATGTAGAAAGTCTTCGTCACCTTCAAGCTCCTGAATTGCTCATCGATGTGGTTGCTAATCATCCTAGCCCAATCGACACACTCCTTTCCTTCCAAGATGATCTCGATGATGTAGAACATCCAAGGCTCGAAAATGTAAGCCTGTGCACTCCCATTCACCCTGCTCAACATCATTATCAAATCACAGTATTCTTGTTTCACGTCCTCGGCAATTATCTGCTTTGGGAGCTTAGTGCGGGGTGGCCTCGGCTTCTGCATCCAAACTCTGTTGATGACTGCAGTGACTCTTTCGAAAGAGGAAGAGTACATCTTGTCTGCCCTCTTGTTTGTTCTGTATAACATCTCCTCAGCAGTCGGAATCCCAAATGCCTCTCCGATGGCATCCGGTGTGAAGTTGGCGAGCAGTTTACCATCCGGAGAGACAATCGTCCTACGTTCTGGCTTGTAGTGATTGGCGCACTCCATAATTAGCTCCGGACACTGAATTGCTGGCGGAAAACTAGCAGCTGCGTGGATTCCACTCTTCATTATATTATGTGCCGTGACGGATGGTTGATGGCCCCCTAGCCCGAACATCCTCGATTTGAGTGCATTCAGATTAAATGAACCAAGGTTGGTGTCATTCAATCCTGCCAACTTTGAAACTATTGCTGACCTTGGGAGAAATGGCTTAGCGAGCCTCTTAATCATTGCCTGCCGAGATGAGCCAGCCTTGCCTGCTTCAGTGTTTGCAGCTCTGCCTGCGGCTCTGCTTGTTCCTGTAACATCCTTTGCGCCAGCCATCTGCAAAATAAAATAGAAGAATAAACTAGACTGCCGATTTTTAATAAAATAAAACAATCCCCGAGATGGCTGCGAATACGGAGTTAGCTTTGAAAATAAAATTTCTCAGCATAAATTTCTAACTCCAAACCTCGTACTGTATAAAAATCTCTGAGTTTAGAGACAACTTTCAGCAACTGCACTTCTGACTGGTGAAGAAAAAACGCAGCAAGCTAATAACTTTCAGCAATGTAGCTAATTTCTCCAACACAAATTGTTCAAACCTTGACTTCACTTTGTCAACTTCAGCAGTTAGAGGAATAAAGAGTTGCCAGCAATATGAAATTTCAACTTCCTCAACTTCTCAACGTTTAAACTTCGCAGCAACTCCACTTTCAGCTCTTTGAAAGAAAGAGTCTCGGCAAATGAAATTTTCTCCAGCACTTCGTACTTTCAGCAACTCAACACTCCGAAATAAAATAAACTCTCACAGAATTTCTCTCCTCAACCACTTGGAAAATATTTCAATCTCTCCAGAACTTCTTCAGCAACTTCAACTTCGAAATAATGTGAGGAGAAATGAGAGAAGAGATTGTTTAAATAACTCTTCTCGGAGAATCCTGCTAAGTAGTGCTGGGGCTATTTTAGCACCTTCATCAATTTCCCACTATCTTCGTTCGGAATCTTCTAATTCAAGCGCAGTAGTGGGCTAGTCGTCAGCCGGTTATTATGGCAGTTGCCATTAATAATGATTCCTTCCTTGTAAAAAATTCGAATTTTCCTCTTAATCTGCCAATTAACTCTTGGCGATTTAAACAACTCACGAGAAAAACAATCACTTGACTTGATTTAAAATTCCATTTTAAAATCTCGCAGTGTTTAAATAAATTCAACTCGAAAAAATTCGTGGGAGTAGCAAATTTATTTCCAACTTTTTAAAATGTCTGTCATTTAAATCCTCGATTTCATAAAATTTGCCTTAGACATTTTAAATTCTCTCATTAAAACGTTCAACTCCGGGTGATTAAAAATTGTTTGCGTGCTCGAAATAATTCGTCCTTTGAGATTTAACTTCTGTCAGGAAAATAATCTAGGCAAAACGAATTTCTTCTGAAAATATTAAAATTTCCCTTAGGAAATTAATTTTCAAACTCTGCTAACTCATGGGTGCATTTTAAGCGGGTTCATTTGATTTTCACTTGACCCATGGAAAATATTCGTCGATATCAAATTTTCCCCTTGAAAAAAGATTCGTTAACTTTCAACTGCCTTTGGAAAATTTTAAAACTCATCAAATCATCCTTCCTTGCCAAGGGCGTATTTTTCCCTAGTGAAGTGTTATATCACTTAGAAAAAAATTTCTAACACTTTCTCTACCATAGGCGTATACATTTTGATGAAATATTTATTTCAAAAAAATTCCTTCACTTTACACCTCTGGCGCACTTTCATGTGTCTACTTTTATTTTGTTGCCTTAGGAAATTTTCTCCAGCAACCTTGGCGTAATTTACTCATGCAAGCCTTGATTTCTCACTTAGAAAATTCTCAAACAGTTAGAATATCCTTGGGCGCATATGGGGTCTTGAACTTTCATTTTCTTGACTTAGAAATTTTCTCCAGCAACCTAGCCACTTTATCTTGCCTTGGGCGCATTTTGACCTCTCTACTTTCATTTCATGCCTTAGGAAAATTTCGGCCATCTCCTCTTCACCATGGGCGCAAATGCTAGGCCAAGCTTTCATTTCATGCCTTAGGAAAATTTCGGCCATCTCCTCTTCACCATGGGCACAAATGCTAGGCCAAGCTTTCATTTCATTGGAGGGCGCATTTCACCCTTGACACTTTCGTTTTATGCCTTAGAAATATTTCATATCCTCACCTTCCTTGAGGGCGCATTTTACTAGGTGAGCTTTTGTTTTTGCCTTAGAAACTTTTCAAGGCTTCAATCCTTGAGGTGGGCGCATTTTACTAGGTGAGCTTTTGTTTTTGCCTCAGAAACTTTTCAAGGCTTCAATCCTTGAGGTGGGCGCATTTTACTAGGTGAGCTTTTGTTTTCCACGCCTTAGAACTTTTTCAAGGCATCTCTTCTTGAGGTGGGCGCATTTTACTAGGTGAGCTTTTGTTTTTGCCATGGGCGCATTTCCTTGGTTCCACTTTCATTTTCATGACTTAGAAACTTTTCACCTCTCTCCTTCCTCTTTGGGCGCATTTTGAGGTATGAGCTTCTGTTTTATGCCTTAGGCGTTTTGAAGGCATCTCTTCTTGAGGGCGCATTTTGATGGGTCTACTTTTATTTTTGCCTTAGACAATTTTCAAGCCTCTGCCTTGTGAACCTGTTTTTGCATTCTATTTTTAGCAAGTTGTGCTATTTTTAGCAAATCCCTTGATTTTCAACCTCTAAGGCTCCGTTTTGCCTGAAAATTTCATCAGATGATATTCTCTGCCTAGTGAACCTGTTCTACCAGTCCTCTGCCCTGACCTGCTATTTATAGCCACCTGCTATTTATAGTAAGTTTGACTTTCTGACTTTAGTAGCTCCGTTTTGCCTGAAAGTTGCAACGCTTGATCTTGATAGCTTGAGTGTTACTCGGATGCCAACCTCGGGTGCAGACCTGCTATTTATAGCTGTGCCCTGACTTACTAAAAATAGTAAGTTCTCCGACTTTGCTCAAATTTTGCCAGCAGGTGCCTTGAAGTGTGCTGACATGGGTGGGGTACTTTGTCTCGGCTATTTTTGGATTTTACCCCCTATAAAAGTGGAAACCCTAATTTGATTTGTATGTATCCCGAACGGTCTCCGTTTGACTTCGTTCCTTCTGCATGTCGCTCTGCCTGCTGAACTGGAGTGTTGGGTGGCTGCCAGAGTGTACCTGCTAAAAATAGAAACCGCCTAAAAAGTGACTCATCCACTGCCGGATAGTTTTGCATGTCATATTGCCCGCGGGATCTCAAAAAACCCAGAAAAACCCAGAAAACTGGTCTGTATGCATGCACTGGCTAAAAATAGTAAGTCCTCAAAACTCGATCTTCTCCGCTTGCAAGTCACACCGTTGCGAAGCTCTCGAAAAACCCATAAAGAAAAACCCGACATGCGTTTGAAAAACACTGCATGCGAACCCTAAAAATAGCCTCCGAAGGCTGAACTCTGAAAGTGGTTGTCTCGGTTTGCATGTTACATCACTGCGAAGGTTTTGGAAAACCCAGAAGGATTCTCCAGACATGCATCTGAAAAGCTCATGTGGAAACCCTGAAAATGGCTCTTGAAGCCTGAGCTGCCAAAAATAGCAAGTCGTCCGATCTGGCTCAAAATTTATGTGTAGGCAGCTTGATGTTACCCGGATGCAGTGGAGGCGTGAATTCAAAATCTCGTAAAATAGTCCGTTGAATACTTCAAAATGAAAGCAAGTTCTTGGATCTGATGAAAATTTAGAGTTCCTGGCGATCTTCCGGTGGCACGCTAAGCAGATTTCAATTTTATGACTCGATTTGACCTTAAATAAGCCTGAAGGATGAAAGCCCTAATTACACAGACTTAACCAATATTTCAACCTGGGTCAAACAACGGGACATCCCCGGAAGGACCAGAGACCAGAGAGAGAGCGAACCAAAGCCAAAAGACCAGAATGGAGCAAAATTTAGGGGGTCCCCATCTTGATGGGGTGATGTGTGAAAAAGGTCACAACATGTAGTGCTCTCTCCTTTGACTTACAAATCTGTCAAAGGTCATGCGCTCCCTAACCTATGGTGTCAACAACTCCCATTCATCATTCTCTGCCATGAGATTGTTTGCAAACATTGCCTCTCCCTCTTCTTCAACATTTCCCTCTAACGGTTCATTTCTCAAAAAGGTAGGGTGTGTAGGTCTATCAATGGTATGGGTGGGTGCTCTTTGTGCCCTGGGGGTCCCAACCACACTCCTATTGTCATCTGGTTCATGATTTTTTCTTCCATGAGGGTTCATCTGATGTATCATTGTTGTAAGTGCCCGCAAAGCATCTACAACCTGCTACTGTCCTGTTGCCATGTGTCTAAAATTCTCTCATGCTTCTCTTTCTTCATTGTTTCCCCCAATTCTAGCTTCATTCCCAAGTTCATTTCTGGGTGGGCTACCACCACCTCTCTCACCCATTGTGCTGGCTAAACCAATCTCAATACCACGCTGTCTTGCTGCTATTGCAGCTGAAAAGGTGTTATGTTCAGAATAAGGTTTTGGCCATAGTTTTTGCTTTCTATCTTCCCTTGCAATATATCTTTTGTATCTGTCACTTTGTTGCATCAACAAAGCTGGATTCAAACCCTAAGGCTGGCAGGAAACTGCTATGATACCACTATAAGAACCCTTGGTTCTCCCAAGCTGTAAACTCTAACTACGAATACTGTCTGTTGGAATTTGTTTTGTGGTTTTTTTGTGTTTTGATGAATATTTTATTTTTTTGTATTTTTTTCCAAGATAATGCTAGGCATAAAGGAAATACTAGACAATAACAAAATACTGAAAGAAACACTGCTGCAAGCTATCTCTATTATTTATTGAATATTTTCTCAAAGCTTTTACATACATAAGCATACCCAGAAAGAAAACAACTTACAATATCAAAATCTGGAGTTGCTGGCAGCCATAGATAAATCTGATTATGTGATCGATTTGCTGCATAAGGTGAAGTCTCCTCATCAAAAACCTCGCCAAAGGTCTTCTCTAATACTATAATGCCCCTTACCCAACCTTGTCCTAGAACTCACTTGTTTGCCCTAGAATTCATTTGTTGATTAGGATTAGGTTTCTTTCTTCCAAATGAGTATTCTCCTAATTCCATAACTCTAGATTGGAATCCTATATTCATCCATATTGACAACATATCTGTTAGCATTAATATCTAGATATCAAAAATAAGACATAATCATAATGCAATTATGCAAGCATAATCATACTTGCAGATTGAAAACATAAGAAGAGTCACTCTGCCCATCAGGGGAAGAGAATCCCTAAGGGGCCTGCGGTCTACCACCTTCCAATGCCCAACCCTAATCTCAAGCCTGTGGAGCAGAAAGCCTAGGTGGAACCCTCACCCCTCCATGACCCAACCCTTGCAATGGAATTGTGGGGTAGACTGCCCAACCCTTGCTATGGGCCTATGGGGCAAACTAACCAACCCTTGCTTTGGGCTTGTGGGGTGAAACCTAGGTGAGATTTTTAGACAAACCACTTAAGTCATGACTCAGATCTCCTAGCGGGATTACAATCAAAATTCAGACAATTGATATGAAGTATGCAATCATTAGTATTTCATTTGTATTTACACATATTCTGCAATAAGAGTATTTAATATGATCAAACAGTTCCTTGAGTCCTAATATGAAGGTATATTAGAATACAGAACTAACTTAAGCAATATTCATGTCTACATGTTCATTTGTTCTTTTGCAATTCAATACATCCTACAAGTCCAATATTTGCAAAAATCAAATATAAATGCAGGTAAATCATCATTAGAACCATATCCATAGAAGATAAACCATTTGGCCTATGATCAATCAAGGACTACATAGTCTGCTTAAATACACTGTTGATTTTCGAGTGAAATCTGTTTCCAGATTCGATATCAAGAAGGCATGGTTCTAACACATCAGAAGTGACTATGTGCATTCCAATGAATAGAGCTTATTGGTTACATTTGATAGTACATAGATCGGCTAGGCAACAAGGTTCATGCATCATGGTTATGTCAGATTGAAGATAACTAAACATTAAAACTAAGTGAGTAGTCTCACCTGATCGGTTATGTCTTCCCATGACTCTTTATTCCTTAATCGTCTTCCTTCAACCTTATACTGGATTGATTATAGGATGAGGACAATTCATAAATATACATAATCTACTTATGTTTATATTAAAGAGTCATTATTACTTGTAAGGCTTAATAATTGATGCAAGCATCATTATTGTGTATTCACAAGTAATTCCCACATCTACCTATACCTACATATATTCATATATACATCTATTATTTTTTCCTTCATTTATTAATATTGAATATATCCATATGTAATTATCATTTCTTTACATTAATTGGTACTCATACTTATATGCCTTTATATAATTTGTTTTTACTTATATTTATTAGAATTCATACCTACACCTATATATATATAATTATTCTTTCCTTATTCATATATATTCTTTATTCATTGCATATTATTCATTATAAAATTTATCTATATCTATGCATATATACTTGTATGCCTATTAAATTATATATATATATATATATATATACTAAATGGCTCTATATTACCATGCATAACAATCATTGTTGTTGTTGTTCTGAATTCCAGATCATATTTCTCAATGTTTTTCCCTCTTCCTTATTTTACTTCCTTCTATTTATACCATTCAAGGTAGGTGACTCATGGGGGGAATGCATTGTTTGGTGAAAGAGGTGACTTTTCATAAAATATATCCCTTTGTTAGATTTAATTGCTGCCTTTAAAGGCTTATTATCACAATAATATCTATTTTTTGAAAATAACATATTATTACTAATATTATGATATTTCAGATTATATACTTATTTTATTATTTTATTTTGATGTTTTATTGAACATATTTTAACATTAAAGTATAATAATAAAACCAATTTGATAATATTTTATTATTATTTTATTCTAATGTGTTACAATCTTTGATGTGTAATGATTATAATATTTATTTATTATTATTATTTTTGATATTAAGTTATTTAATACTAGAATGTAATAGCAATAATTTGCCTATATATTATTATTATATTTGTTATTTCATATTTATATATTTTTATATTCATATGGTACACATTTATTTTATATTTAATATTAATATTGCTATTTATTTTATTTATTAATTTATTTGTATTTTAACACTTGGTCTTTATGGTATTGCTATTTCAAGGACATGACAATACCAACACCCAAAATGATGAAGGAAGAGCCCCCAAAGCAAAAGCGTTTAGCTTCTAGGAAAACATGTCAGGCAAGGGAGGGGTACGGCCAGCCAAAAAGAAGTACGACCCTTGAGAAAAGTGTTGAATGATTATTAAATGAAGCCCTTGTGATATTTGCCTCCACTAATGAAAGATAAGCGTGTAAACCCTTAAATGATTCCTCCAATTTTCATGCATCCAAGCAAAGGCTCTCTGACAAAAGTCAAAATATGGCGCAAAGAGGAAAGCGAGTACCAGTGAGTCGCCAACTTTGTTAATGTTCATCTTCGGGATGTCTCTGATGTCAATCTTTGGGATATCTCTAATGTTGAACTCTTCAAACCAATCTATTGCATTCCAAACCCGATTTCTATAATGTCGTAGATGATCCTTTTTGACCTGGAAATATCCTTTGATTGACTCATCATTTAGCTCCACATCCCCTTTAACACATAGGAGTTCAATTCCCATGACTTCGGCATTTTTGAGGCCTAACAAAAGTGCCTCTTTTTCAGCTTCAGTGAATTCCAATTGCTGCAATCCTTTGGGGGGAATGATCATTATCCCTTCTTCTGAACCTATAGTTGAACAACCCCCATCTAAATGCATTGTCCATAACTTTGTATCTTTTGTCAGTCTCCTTTCAGAACAATCAATATCTTGGTCTTCAATTTCTATTTCTGACACGTTACGCAATTGCTTTGATATAATTGGGTTGGGGGGGTTGGAATTTTCACCACTATGAACTAGGATCTGGGCTCAGGTTCTATCTTGATTCTGCCTTCCTTCATAGGAATGGTTGTGAACAACCAGTCTAACTGCATTGCACCACCAAGATCTCCACAGAAGCTCCGACTCAATAGCATCCTATAGCTGCCTGGAATATCTACCACTAGAATATTCATCTTTATCTTTTTCTCTGGGCAAGCTACCAACCTCACTTGAGCGTCTTCCAATTTTCCAACCAACGACACTGACTTAGATTCAAGTGAATAACACTCATCTTGAGTTTCTGTGCATGAGAGTCCCAATGCATTCATCACTTGTAGAGGCATGATATTGTCCGAGGCTCCTGAATCAATGATACAATTGCTCAATTTAAACCCTCCTATATACAAAGATATATAGAAAGGTTTAGGCTTTCCTTTTGCTGGAACAGATGACTCGAGCAATGTAGGCTGCATTGAAGCTTCTTTCTTTACATGTCGTATTATTCTGTCCAACTGCTCAAGATGATCACGAAGATACTCCAGCTGTGAAATCTGCACCTTAGTCTTCATCATGGAGTTTACAATGTCAAAATTTGCTAAGGATGGGTCCTGAGCAACTGCTTCCTTAGCTTGTTCTTTAGCTCTTGGCCTTTCTTCTTCTTCCTTCTGCGCTTTCAAGTGGAGAGCACTTGTAAACACAGGCATTGAAGGTCTTCTATGATTTACTTCAAGAGATTAGTGGCAAAGGTCTTCTTGTTCTTCAATAATGGGTTCAAAATATCCTGCTGTGGGGTCGCCATCAAAGTTGTCCGTCTGTGGTGAGACAACATTCGAACTTGATGTAGGGACAAAGCTGGAACTGGGTGCAGTGTCAGCATATCCCATGATCTGATTCATTCTGATATTTTCAGGGCATGTAGAACCGGTATGTGCATCGGTGTCATGAAAAGAACAAAATACCGCATTTTGTGTAGCTTCAATCATTGGTCTCGGTGGAGGTGCTGGCAATCGTGGCTGAAAATCATTTCGCTTTGGCTGGTACTGTTGCTGAGATAGAGCTTTGATAGACTTTGTTTTCATCAAACCAAAAGTAATCATATTATCCTCCAACTCGATGGCATGTTCTTGCGCATCTATTAATTATGTATGTCTCTCCGTCTTGAGGAAGAAGGCTATCTCTGATGGAAGAGCGTTTATGAAGCAGCTCATCAAAATCTCTGGTGATGGATTAAGTGTAGACGAAAGTCGTGTAACAAGACGATTAAATCTCGCTACAAATTCCCTCATGTGCTCGTTGTGTTCCATCTTTGAATTTGCAAGTTGGCAAACAACCAATGACTGTCTTCAGGGGGCTTGAATCTCGCCAACAATTTCTCGCTCATAGTTGCCCAGCTTGTGATAATGCCTGGATCCAGGTGATTGAACCAATCAACAACATTCCCAACAAGAGTCTCCACAAAGAGACGTACTGCAATGTCCTCATGAGCCACATGCAAAATGCTGCAAGCCATTGAGAAGGCTGAAATATGATTATCAAGATGTTGAGTTCCATAGTCGTGAAACCGCAGAAAGTGCTTCCTTGACCCCTTAGGTAATTCATGATATTCCTGCAAAGCCAAAGGTCCAATGATGTTACCCCAAGGTAATGGGGGTGATCGTCTTAGATTCCTACCAGTATTATTGTTATCACCCATTGCTCCTGGTTGGATCACGCAATAGGGTGCCAGATGGTCATTCTCATGTCATAAAGCGTAAGCTTTCTTGAAGTTCTATGCCTCGTGCCCCACAGTGGGTGCCAGAAAATTGTTGGCATTTCAAATCGCACCTCTGGAATACGTTCTGGAAACAGACAGCTATGTGTTGTAAACTGCTCTTCGAATTAGGAGGGGAAGCTCCCTCTTTTGCTGAGTTGCATAAAGAAAGTAAAATAAACTTAATTATGCCTATCTTTTCGGTTCAGCTACGAGAACACAAGGCTATAGAACACTAGATGTTGTGGCTGAGGTTTTCCCTTTAATGAAACTAGATAGCTACAACTTAACCTACACTTAAAACGTTTCTACCCTCTCAAGTAAACGCAAAGCAAGAGAGTTTAGAAATGGACGAGTTTGATTTCTGACAAAGATACTTGAATAAACTATTATTCAACGTACATTTTTAGCAAGCCGAAAAAGAGATCATAAAAGTATTACAAAAATATGAGACTTTTATTTCAGGAGCAGCAAAGCAAGCTACAAGATTTTATTTACCCACTTCTAACACGAAACAAATAGACGAAAATTTGAGATATTTATATCGAGGCAGACAAAGCACGCTCAGGATTTTATTCACTCAAGCTTCTGGAACAAAGGATTACAATTTCGGGACAACAAGTTGTAGCAACACGCTTGCAACATGCGATCAACCTGATTATAATCAACACAACACATGCACTAAACAAGTATTTGCAGCTAAAGAGGCATGCAAACTTGCTCTTTACACAAAGTGAACTGACACTAGACAATAACAAACATGAAGGCATAAGCTCAGTGATTCTGTTATCACAAGCACGGTTAAACTAAAATGAGCAAACACTGCTCTTATTT
>VCHN02002886.1:0-15649 GCA_007115665.2 Sequoiadendron giganteum
CATTGGCATTCGTTTGCTTATCTTTGATACATTTAGGTCATTCTTTATGCGTCTGTCGCATTGGCAATCCGTTTGCCCATTCATTTATGCGTCTGTCGCATTGGCAATCCGTTTGCCCATTCATTTATGCGTCTGTCGCATTGGCATCCGTTTGCCCATCTAGTTAGGCGTCCGTCGCATTGGCATCCGTTTGCCCATCTAGTTAGGCGTCCGTCGCATTGGCATTCGTTTGCTTATCTTTTTTACAATTAGGTCATTCTTTATGCGTCTGTCGCATTGGCATCCATTTTCCCATCTATCTCATCCGCAGTCAAGTCAATTGACACAAAATCCAAAAACATTCATAAAGTCTTGAAAATACCAAAAAAAATTGGAAAATCTGAAAATCAAAACAGCCTCAAAATATTTCAAAAACACCAAAAACATCCAAATATCTTAAAAAACCCAAAATGGTGCACCCGTTCCATCTCGCATTCACCCGCAATAATCGTCATTCCTAATAAATCAATCGTCGCCTTCATCCTTTGGTGAAGCAATCAGAAGCAAGTTTAGCAGGTTCCAAAGTGAACACCTAATCGTCAAGGTCTCAAGTCTAGATTCGTAAGTCAGCAAGTTGGTCAATTCGGAGTATCAATAGCTTATCACCCAAATCAGTCCTACCAAAACCCTGATCACTACATGTCCTAGGATGAAGCTTTCCCACGATGGACATAAGCATCAGGTACCCCACATTAGTTTAGCCTGGCTAGCGATACGAAGAACATTAGCTTGTTTATTTACTTTATCTTGGTCTTTTTGACTTATCTTATTTTGCGCTCATTCCAAGGACCTCTCGATGATGCCTAAACAAAACAGGTTTAGAGAGAAAGGAATGGGGCAATGATCATTATCTTTTTATCTGTTGTGCTTGTTGGATGTTCTTGTAAAATAACTTGGCGAATACTTTCTTTGTTGGGTCCGTCCTAGCAGGGTTTTCGTATGTCAAGTGTGAACAAGAGCACTCCTATCTGATTGTCGAGTCAGAGTCCATCACACTAGGCGCAACGCCATCCTGGTTCTTAATACCTTGATGCATCGCCCCTATGTGTGTTATCAAACATAAAGAAAGTTACGCTCTTTATCTCCCATTCCTGGATAAGCAATACATCATCACCTTTCATCATCATCTCTAATAAAGTTGGCTTGTTGAACTTCTGCATCTTCTTGGATTCAAGGGTTCATCCCTCTCATTCTTCTATCCTATCTCATTCTTCTATCCACTTTCATGCTAACAATGCATCCATCTTGCATCCATCCTGCATCCATCCCGCATCCTGCATAATCACGTCATCTCATTTTCATAATCATATCAGTTGTTTACAATAATATAAATTTGTTATTCTAAGCATCTTCCGAACATCTCATCTACATCATCATTATCATATAGTCTAACCATCCATACATCCATTCTGAACCTCTTTGTCACGAGATCCACCTCAAATTGTATCTTTTCGCTCGATCTCTCGAGGGGGCAATGTACTAACGTACTTATTTTCCACTGGGGCATCCGAAAAAAACCAAAGAATTTTTAATTTCGATGTCAGCAACATCATTCTTTGAACCAATGCAACAAGTACATTGCTTCAAAGAGGGGCAAAATGTAGACATCCAAAAATAACATTATGCATTCCACTGTAACTAACATCATGCATTCGTTTCTTCTACTAATCAATTAAAGCAATTTATTGATTTAATCCTAAGGTTCATCAAGCTTAATTAAATAAATCAAATTATTTAATTAAGTTCCTAAGGTTCTTCTTATTTGATTTAATAAATCAAACTGATTTAAAATCAAATATCAAATTCTTAATAATCCCCTAAGTTAATTAATCTACATTAATTAACTTCTAATCATGATTACATTCTCTAGCTTTTGACTCAACTAGAGTCAAAATCCAAACTCCTAACTAACCCACCCACTTGCACCAATAAATCATTTATTTGATTTATAATTCCTCTAATTACATTCAAAATGGCATCAAAATGGAATATTCTTCCATTTTGAATCTTCCCCCCAAAAGGGACTTGTCCCTTCCAACAAGGTTTTAAATGCTATTTGCACAAGTCAACATAGCATTTATTACACCTTTCATCCCCCCAAAACATGTCAAGTCTTTCAAATTCAAATTTGAAAGTGGCACATTGGCCAAGACTTGCACATTCCTCACCCTCTCATAGCTTGACAAGTGTCATCTTGTCATTTGCTTATGAATGATCCCACATTCATCAAACTCTCTAAATCTCTCAACCTTGAATCTAT
The DNA here is from genome assembly GCA_007115665.2 of Sequoiadendron giganteum. Classification (NCBI taxonomy): domain Eukaryota; kingdom Viridiplantae; phylum Streptophyta; class Pinopsida; order Cupressales; family Cupressaceae; genus Sequoiadendron; species Sequoiadendron giganteum. The sequence goes on from VCHN02002886.1 coordinate 2,300, forward strand.
AAATGCAAGGCAAACACAACAACACACAACTCATGCTCATTGTAAGGTTACTCTCCACTTGTGAGAACTGATCTTGCCTATCATCACACCATTTGCTTAACAACTCATTTTCTGATTTGCAAGGTTACTCTCTTCATTTGAGAGGATATCTTGCTCTTCATCACTATTATTTTGGCAGTTTTGCTTATCATGGATTGGGAAAGGGCAACTTCTTACACAACTAGGTTGCACCAATCCACCATAGGATAGATATTACTTCATGCCTTCTTTGCATGTTTAGATTAGTTTTGATCATTTACTTGGAAGAATGATTATCCTATGAAGATGTTGGAATCATGCTAACCATTTGCAGATTTTAGCATCCACGGTGTATTTAATATAGCTCACGTCTTTGGAAAAATCTTCCCTCCACCACTAATGGTAATCAAGATTCAAGTAATGGGCAATCCCAAGGAGGAAATCAAATGCCTCCTCATTCAACCATAGCATCCATTCCCACCTATACAACTCCTCAGGTGACCACAATGGTGCAACTAACTAGCAATATCCTTCCGACCTCACACATTTCCACTAGTGCCTTTTACCTATCTAGCCTCTAATCTCATACCTCCTCCCACAATAAATCCATGCAGTTTTCCTTCCAACACTTACACACAACCACCATATTCACCTCCATCTCAAACCACAAGAAATGGCCCTATCATTAACCACCTCTTACAAAGCCTTTCATCCATTCAACATCAAGTTTCCACCATAAATCAAAATCAAAATGATCCACCTTCGTACTATGTCAAAAGTAACCCATTATTCTTAGAGATATTAAGAAATTTGGTGCCCAAAGGTATAAAGATTCCTAGATTTGAGAAATATGGAGGAAAGGGAGATCCTTCTAATCATGTAAATGCCTTTACTACTTTATGTAGTGACTTTATCCTTGAAGCAAACTTTTGGCTAAGCTCTTTCCTCGATCCCTAAAAGACATTGCCTTGGATTGGTACTTCGGATTACCAAATAACTCAATTTGTTCATTCAATGAACTTTTTGAAGCCTTTATTAACCTTTTTTAAGTGCATATGGTTCCTGAAATGACATTAGTTGATTTAATGAGATGCAAGCAAAATGAGGCTAAAAAATTCACTGAATTTATTTCACATTATCAAATGCTTTATTCCCAAATCAGTGTGAAGGTTCTTGATTCTAACCTCCAAAATATGTTCATAGAAAATCTATAAAGAAAAATACAAGACAAGCTTACAATGATGAAATTCCCTTCCTTCATGCACCTATGCACTACCCTTCATGATTATTAGAATTTTGTAGGTAGTAGTGAATGAAAAACCACTTCTACCTATCCTGACAAGTTTGAATTGTCAAACCAAAACACTACCAACATTTCTAAAGACAAAATAAAAGTTTTCTTCAACTAAACCCTACCTCTCAACCCACCCAACAAGTCGATACCTCCCAACCCACCCAAAAAGTTGATACCCAATTAGCTACTATCAAAAAGAGTAATCCTTATATATTTGGGGATCCACAAAGATAATTCACACCTTTACTCAACACCCTTCACAATATAATGACTCAGCTATTAAACAAGAACATTCTTACCTTACCTCTTGTTTCACCTCTTGACCGTAGCAAGCCATCACCTTCAAGCTTTAGACACAATAATTATTGTTCTTATCACCAACAAAAGGGAAATGATATAATTTAATGCAACCATCTTAAGCATATTATGCAAGACCTCATTGATTCCAATCATATTCAAATTTGAGGTGTGAATGACAAAGGTAATAAATTTGAAGGTCCTCCTAACTAAAACTTTCAAATCTTTATCAAACCCATGCCTAACCATAATATTTCATTAGTTCAGGCTAGTGAAACTAAGCCGTATGTGATGAACGTTGACACAAATGATGATAACATGAGAAATAATGAAAAAAATCTTATGGATACTGATGACCAAATTCCTATTACTACATCGATCCTTGTAAATAGAAAACTATAATGCCTACTGATATTACTTTCTCTTTAGAAGAAAAATTTGAACATGCACCTGATGGTCCTCTTTACATAGTTGGTAGAATCAATAACAAGCCCACTCCTAGGAGTTTAATTGATCTCATATGTGGAGAGAATTTTTCACTAAAGAACTCTTATATGTGCATGAACTTACTCAAGATAGATATGATAAACCTAAAGTATGGATTAAAATACATGATGGTTTTGCTTATTCTATGATGGGCTTGATCACACTCCCTTTACAAGTAGGACCTAAGAAATCAAACGTATCATTTTGTATCGTCTCTAATTCAAACCAATTTCAAGTGAAGTTATTCTACAAATGACTTCGCTCCATGAATGTGGTCCCATGCATTGTCCATAATTGCTTAAAGTTTCCAGTTGCCAATGAAATATTCATTGCAAACCATAGTGGGTGTCGGCCTCCTACAATGATTTTAATAACTAAGCCTTTACAGTCATGATTCATAGATTAGACATCTAACCTAAATAGCCATTTTAACGATCATGAAGGTGCATTTAAATTTTCAACCTAGGACGTGAACTTGAAATGGGTCAGCACAGTATGTGCACTAGGAACTCAAAGTAGTCGTCTTCATTCTATAGCTAAGAAAGATTCAATACTGAAAGTAAATTGCATGGAAAGGAACAAAGTAAATGATGAACATCACTCAACAATTAAACTAAACTGAACATGCATGACAAGAATGAAAATCTGAGCAACAAACAATAAACTACTCTATCCACTTTGGCTACAGGAATAGTTACAGAATGAAATTCTAGTGGCTACAGGAATAATCAGTGCCAAATTATTAACTAAGTACTAAACATAAACTAATAAATAATCTAGCTAAACTAAAGTATAGATTACTCACCAAGTGGGCCCCCTTGGATGAGTATCCTTTAAAACTAATATAAACTCAAATGCTCAATTCAAAATTTCATCTTATTCATTGGGAAATGCAAATACAAAAAGAGTAGCTTGTCTAGAAAATGCTAGTATATTATCAGATCATACAAAATCAATAACTCAATGACTAACCCTCGAAGAAGGACAATCCTAACCTAATTTATACCATCAACTAAACAAGGTAGTCAAATCCCACTAACTAAGAGGACGCCACTTAGGGAAAACAAAGAAAAGAATAGAAGGGCGGTTACACATGCAGGGAATCTAGTCAGACATGCATGTCCAACACGGACTCAACATTGCAATAACGCTCGTACTTTCTCAATATCATTAAAAACCAATACAAGGTGGCTACATGCAGCTGACATGGGGAATATCCTGTTGTCATTCTTTAGTTGACCTTCGAACGATTCCTCTGCATGACCAGCTGGTGGTTGCGTTTCTAAATTTAGCATCCTCAAGTATGTTTGCATGCCAATGTCAGTATGCATAATAATTACACATCTATAACCACATTAAATAACATTCATTAACCACATGCAAAATTAATAGAGATAGTCCACATAATAGGCTAATTTCATTAAAACTGGCAGAAATAGAATTAAACCCAATGTCTATTGTTTGAGGGAAACTCTATAAAAATATCAATATTTTAGGATCGAATTCCATGTCAACCTTAGATAATAAACTATAGATTCTACCCAAATTGGACCAAAACCTAGGCTCATCACTCCCCCCAACCTAATGTTTTGTTGGTCCTCCAGCAGGGGAAGAGTTGTGTTTCTATTTGGTCAAATCTCTAAAATTTGCAATTGATAATTGTCCAATATCAGTGTCTGGTAAGTGTGAGTCAGGGTCCAGGTAGAATCCTCTCATTTTGTCAAGTCTTCTCCATCTTTGATTTTCATCATCAAATTCATAGCGGTAGAATCTGAAGTTTGGCATAGGCCACATGAGGATAGGTGACTAAAAAGTCAAGGGAAGCCAATGTCATCCCTTTTCTCTCCCAAGATGAATGTACCTTTCAATCCTTTTTATTGTTGCAACATAGTTCTAGATGGAATGAGGTTCAGCCTATTTCATCTCTATGATAGATATCCTTTTGTGGTGTCCTCTTTTGTTGTCATTTTTACCTCATATTCACTGTAAACTACCTTCATCCAGGGCATAATTTTGTTACCATAAATAGGCTTGAAAATCATTATGTTCCAGTCTCTATAAATATCCTTGAGGTTTCTTGATTCAGCTCTAATGGCCAAGGGGATATTGGATTCCCTCTTCCTATAAGCATTATATTGCTCTCCCCAACCAATCTCATTTCGCACCCAAGACATGAATGCTCTCAATTAGATATCTCAAACATACAACAACATGTTCCAATCTTGGTCTTCAGTTATAAAAAAACTATGTAAATAAAATTCACATAAAAACTTCTTCATTTCAGAGGAGGCAATCCTATAAGCATTGAAAAATTCAGTGGGAGTCTCAATAGAGAAATTCAAACCTGAGATATTTCTTGATAGCTTTAAATAGAGATATTTTTCCTTCAGGTGCAGAACATAAACCCTTGGAGGGTTTCTACATTCTAAAATATGTGGTACTAGGGTTGCAATCTTGCCCACCCTCTCCTTTAGAAAGACAATCTCATTCTTTTTTTCAATAATTTCATCCCTCTCTTGAATTTCCTTTCTTAGTCTTTTGTTTTCCTTTTTCCATTCTTCCTCCCTCCTTTGTATCTCTCTCCATAAATTCAAAATTGTTGTATGTACTAAAAAATTAGGAGGGTTATGTATTCCTACCAAGATTTTTTTTGATGGTTTCTCTCCATATAGTACAATTTGCATATATTTAGGCTATCCAACTGGCTCAGGCTGTAGAAGTACAATTTCTTCTCCCACTTCTTGCTATAGGGCCTCTTGTTCTTGTTCATGTAGTTGCTGCAGGAACTCTTGATCTAATTCTTTGTCTTGCTTCAGGAACTCCTAGTCTTGGTCTTGCTGCAAGAACTCCTAATTTTATTCATGCTCTCGAATTGCAACTTCCTCTACAAGGGCAGCAAGATCCACCAGGGTCACTTTTGTTGACTCATCGAATATATTATTTTCTTCGAATTTTCCCGCTCCATTGGGGATTTTGTGCTATTATGTGATATCCCTCCATAATTAGGGTTTTTTCATGAAGGCATATCAATAGCTGGTTTTGATTTCTTAAGAGGGCTCTCTGATTTTCCTTTGGTTATAGGATGAATAATGTCAACCTTTCTATTCTTCGGACTTGGCACCTCTCTTTCCACATGTTATGTTTTGGCTTTTCTTTTTCTTGATTCTACCACCTTCTTTTGTGCCCTAGTTCTTATTATGGTTTAAAGTGGAACATCATCATCATTAGAATATGACGAAGAACTTTCTTTTTCAGAGTGCTCTATTTCAGAGCAACTAACATCTATGGTCCTTTCTACTATAGGAGGATTCATACTAGAATTGGCACCAGAGGTTGAAGCAATAGGGGTGGCTTCATCCATGCTTAGTCTCCTATTAGACCTACATAGTTGAGGTAAAGCCCTAGATTGTAGTTGCTTAGGTCTACAGTAATCAACATTTATGAATTCCTCCCATTTATGAATTCCTCCCAAGTCATTTTGGGTGCTACCTCATGCAGACATTTTTCAACCAATAATTTAATTAGACAATGGTGGGAAAAAAAATTGTCCCTACCTTTTCGAGTTTCAGTCGGCATGATGGAGAGAAGGTTGTCTAAGACATTGGGCACATTGATCCTCCTCTCGTGCCTCATGTGACTCAAAATTTTTAAATGTACTAAATGTAGATTTGACAATTGACCTTCACAAGTGTGCACCTAGTGATGTAGAAGGCTGCCTACTTCCATGGCTCAGGCAGAGTGGGTCTTTTGGCACCCTGTTTGTCTATACTGATTGGAGGGTCACCATGTATTGTGAATACGACCCTAGCTGACCTAACATCTCTAGAAATAGGGCAATGTTCATTGTCAATAGGTAACCCTATAAATTTTTCAATTATTTAATCAATTGCCACAACCTCCAACCCTTTTACTATGGATTTTCCATCAAAAAATGTCTAGGCGAACTCTAGTGCAATGCCTTCATCAAAACCATCCAACTTTAGGAAGTAGTCCAACTAGCCATAGTTTCTAAATTCAGCCAGGAATTGTTCATCCTGCAATAAGGTATCATGAATCAAGGGCTCATTTCAAATTAGTATGCCTCCCATTGCATGTAATCAACTGTCACTCTGCAAAATTCCCTTCCTGTAACTCTCATCTAAAAAAAATCCATTTCTATAACACTTGCTAGCTGAATTGTTTTGTGCCAATGTCGACTGAATTTCCCTTCTCTTTTTTAACCTTTTACTACTTGCAATTCAAGATTATTATGGGGTCAATAATGGAAAAGAAGGGGTAATAAAAGGGAGTTATGATCAAAAGAAATGGCAGTGGGAATTTGGTGTCACATCACATATGCGTGCCATCTTTCACTTCAAATTTTAAATCAGCTAAGCTAGATTTTTTGACATAGACAAGCATGGACTGACATGTGGCAATTTACCTGCATCTTTCATTTCTCCCCTCCCAACCTAAATTTGGACATGTTTCCACACATACAAGATGTGAGTAGTGATTTGATAGGGGGTTATGAAAATTATGTGAATGTCCATACTAACGTACAATAATTAAATGAATGCACTAAAAAGATAATTAAGAGAGCAATTAACACACACATATATGAATGTGTATGAACATGAATGTGTGGAGGATACATTGAAAAGATCGTAGAGAAAGTACCATTCACCTTTTTAGGAAATAATTGAGAAATTAATGATGATGAAGTGGAATGATGTGAGGTGGAATGGAGTGATGGAAGAGAGAGAAAGGTGGTGACAAATGAGTAGATGGGTAGATGGGTGAAGAAATTGACTTCTACAAAAGTATGTCTTTATTATGACAAGTAAATACTCGGGTGCTGCATGTTGGATGAATTTCTACATGAACTCTTCTTTGGAAGCTAGCTTGTGATACAATCTGAGACAATGACCATTGACTAGTAACTTGAATCTGATAGGGTCAATGGTGGTGAGCTGAATAGCTCCATTGGAAAAGACCTCAAAAACTTCATATGGTCCTAGCCACCTTGTCTACATTTTTCCTACATTATCCTAATATTGTGAGTCATAAAGCAATGCCCAATCACCTGGCTGAAATTTATTATCTTTGATAAATTTGGTATGCCATTTGACTCTTTGATTCTGCACGACCTGAGTGTGGTGCAAGGTTTTTTTCCTCATCTCATCTAAAACATTTAGTTGCATGATTCTTTATTTTTGTGCCTCAAAAATTTTCATCCCCAATTCTACTATAGTTCTAAGAGTCTTGTGCTCGAATTCAATGGGCATCATGGTTGTCTTCCCAAATAGTAGCTCAAATGGAGTGAATCCTATAGTTGTTTTCCAAGTGGTTATGTAGGCCCAAACTTCTACTAATAATCTGTATTCCCAATCCTTTCTATGAATAGCCACTTTTTTTGTTAAAATGGCTTCAATTTCTCTGTTGGTCACCTCAACTTGTCCATTGGCCTAAGGGTGATAAGGCATAGATTTTTTATGCCTTATGTTATATTCATTGACTAGTGTTGTAACTAGTGTTGAGGTAAACTGAGCTCCTTGATTAGTTACTAATTCTCTTGGGACTCCATATCTTGTGAAAATTTCTTCATAAAGAAATTTTGAAACCTTTTTATCTTGTGCATGCTTCATGGCCTTGACTTTCACCCACTTAGTTACATAATCAGTATATACCAGGATATAAGACTTACAATTTGATTGGGGAACAATGGGTCCCAAAAAATCAGATCCCCACTTGTCAAAGGGAGTGACTACTACTTGGGGATAGAGTGGCATCTCATCTGATTTGGTTGGCTGGCCCATTCTTTGGCACCTGTCACATTTCCTTGTATGTCTTCCTGCATCCTTGTGGAGTGTAGGCCAATAGTATCATGTGTTCAAAATCTTCATTTTTGTCCTTTTGGTTGCAAAATTCCCTCCATAGGCTTCATCATGAAATGCATGAAAAATTTCATATGTCTCATCTTCCCTCACACATCTTCTCATAACATGATCTGGTCCAGTATAAAACAAGCATTCAACAATCCATGAAAAAGGAAAAGATTTTTCAATGAGCACTCTTTTGTCTTTTGGAGAGAGGTGAGGAGGAACTCTCCCTACCACTAGGTAATTAGCTATATCAACATGCCGGGGTGTGTGCACACTAATTGAAAATAGATGCTCATTAGGAAAGGAGTCATCTATGGCTTGATTATATTTTGATGTAGTCAGTCTTGAAAGAAAATCTACAACAACATTGGCCTTCCCTGGTTTGTCCACAATGGTTATGCCAAACTCCTGCATCAACAACAACCATCTAGAAAACCTTCCTCAGATCAAGGTTTTATTCATGAGATATCTAATGGCTGCATGATTAGTGTGCACATTGATTTGGTAGCCTGTTATGTAGTGTATAAATTTTTTTAGGGCATAGATCACTACCAACATTTTTTTTCTGTTACTATATTATTGAATTCAGCTCCTTTTAAGTTTTTGCTGACAGAATAAATGGCATTTTCAATGGCTCCTTGTTTTCATCCTAAGACTGCTCCTATAAGATATTCTAATGCATCTCTATGGGTGTGAAAAGGAATTTCCAAATTAGGTCCCTTAAGTACAAGAGCATGAGTCAAAGCTTCCATCAAGTTAGAAAATGCTTTGACAAAATATTTTCTCCATTGGAACTCAACATCTTTAGTCAATAGACTATACAATGGTGCTGCTATTTTTCTAAAATATTTGATGAAAAGTCTATAATATCCTACATGTACCAAGAAGATCCTTACATCCTTTTGTTTTTCAGGTGTAGGTAGACTAGTATTTACCTCAATTTTTGTAGGATCTACTTGAATTCCTTGGTGGGAAATGTAGTGGACAAGAACTACACCTTCCTGCATAATCATGAAGCCCTTCTCACTGTTTAAAGATAGATTTTGGTCTTCACCTCTTTGTAGGAATTTCCTAAGATTTTCCAATGCTTCATAAAAATCAATACCATAGGTGGTAAAGTCATCCATATAAATTTCCATGTAGTCAAGGGGGACGTATGAAAATATGTTGATGACTACTCTCTAAAAAGATGCAGGTGTGTTGCATAAACCAAAGGGAAGTACTGAATAGGCATATGTCCCCCATGGACATGTGAATGTTGTCTTCTCCTAGTCCTCTGGTGCAATTTGAATCTGATTATAGCCACTGAATCCATCAAGAAAAAAAAGTACTATTTTCTTTTAAGTGAGTCTAGGACTTGATCTACAAAAGACAAGGGATAATGGTCTTTCTTAGTAGTAGCATTGAGTTCCCTGTAGTCAACACAAACTCTCCATTTTCCTCCCTTCTTGGGCACAATCACCAATGGAGACACCCACTAGCTATCTAAAATGGGATAGATAAATCCTGCATCTAGCAACTTTTGCAGCTCTGTTTTGACAATTTATGTCAATATAGGGTTGATTCTTATTTTTGGTTGCCTTACTAGTTGAAAATAATCCTTGATATATATCCTATGAGTGCAGATCTTTGGATCCAATCCCTTTATATCATGATAATACCATGCAAATGGATTTTGGTGGGCCTTCAACAAATTTTCCAATGTAAACTGTTGTTCTTCACTCAACTTACTGTTGGTATTCAGATATCTTTCTTTCGACACCTATACTTGTGTAGTTAACTCTATAATAGTTGTTTCATTAATACATGGTACCTTAAGTTCATGTGGAAAAATTATGTGGAACATGCATTTTTTCACAAGAATTATGTCAACTGGAAGAGTGGCTACAAGAAGAGTGGTTACAGGAAGTTTGTCTGCAGAAACAATGGTTGGAGGAAGAGTGTCTGCAGGAAGTTTGTCTACAGAAATAGTGGTTGCAGGAAGATTAGGTCAAGCAAGAAGAAGTGTCTTCATGGGATCATCAGAACTAGATGCATGGGAGGGTGATACCTCCTCTACCCCACAGTGGTTCTGAATTATATTAGATAACACTTCATCTTCATCTTGAAGCTGCAGGAAAGGACGTCTACCTAACATCATAAGTTGTGCCATAGAGTTAACTTCCTCGACCTCTTCACCTACATGTGGCCATATAAAATTATCCTCATCGTGGGATGATTGAGAAAAAGGATAAAGAATGAGATTTTTGGTGTTCTTGGCATCAAAAATTTTCATGTCACCTGACCAAAATCCAATATACATGTCTATTGTTGATAACCATGGTCTTCCAAGGATAATAGGATACCTACCTAGTGTAGCTTTAGGAGAAAGAATCATGAATTCGGCTGGATACTCCCAAGAGTTTAGAATCACCATAAGGTCCTTTACTATTCCATCAGGCTTAATAGTGGAACTATCAACAAGTTGTAGGATAGTAGGAGTGGATCTCATACTTACAATGTTTAGTTGTTGGAGGATATCTTTAGTCATCACATTTATTGTTGCACCGAAGTCAATCAAAGAATTCTTTATGTGTATCTCATTTATAATAATTTCAACAATAGGACTACCTATATTATTGTACTTGGGGATAGTTACTTTTCAAAGCATGATGTCAACTACTAGTCCCACTACATGAACTATGGTTGGGTCTTTCTTTTTCCTACCCGACTTCTTGAGGCATGCTTCTTTGATTGATTTTCCATATATAGGAACAAATTTTATGGCTTGCAATAGGGGTATCTAGACACATATATGCTTCAGCTGGTCTAGAATGTCAAAAGTGGTGTCCTCCCTATCTTCATTTTGTTTGGAAACTTCCAATCTCTAGGGGAATGGTGGTTCTTGTGTTGTCTACTTGGCTAAAATTGGTTAACGATATTTGGGTGCACTAGACTGAATGGGATCATTCAAAGATTCTTCTTTCTCTTCCACAATAAGCTCAGTGATGATGGGTGTGGAAGGATCTAGAAAAGTAGTTCATGAACACAAACATATGTCACTTAAACTCACAACTTATGAAAGAAATTGATTTGGATCAATAGAGTATACAGGTTGTTGCTATGGTTTATTATTTGGGTTAGGTTTGGGTATATTTGAACTTGGATTAGCAAGGGGAGGCATTATAACAAATTTTTGGGGTTGATAAGGTGGATACATGTAACTGGTTGTTTGGTTTGGCCATTATTGTCCATCTCTCCTTTGAGATGTTTGCTACCAGTTTCTTGGAGGTGGCTACCAAGGTCTTTGAAACTGCTACCAATCCCCTTGAGGTTGCTACCACTGAGGTGAATAATTTTGATAATTGGGCCAAAAATTTGGAGGGTTACCCCAAGAATGTGGTGGATATCCTCCATAGTTGGATGGACATGGGGGATGCTACTAGTTACTAGATGCATAAGAATTAAAAGATGTCCCAACAAAATATAGCGGATCTTGTGGCATACCTTGTCTTGGAGCCCATGGCCTCTTCTATGCAACAAAGTAGACTTGGTCTTCCTTAGTCTGAATTGGTTTGAACTCGGGGGGAATCTTCTTGCTATCAATGTTAGCTATCATCTGGCATCTGCAGTCCTTCTTATTTTGTCTACAATAAGGACAATATTTTGTTAGCATTGCCTCTTCCTCATCATGTTTCTTCTTGGTCTAAAGTGTATCCAACTGAGTAGCTAGATTTTTTATGATATCTTGCTTGAAATATTCCAGCGAATGAGTAATATCCATCCTTGAAACTCCACTGGTGGATGACTTACCCATAGAGGATTGTTAAGCTCTCCCTTTCTTTGAAGCTACCCTAGAATAGTTGTGGCATATCTTCTTGATATCCTCCCAAGGAACTTGAGTGATATCTCCTCCTACCATCAGTTCCAAGGTATCAGTGCAAATTTCATTAATTCCACTCAAGAAAAGAAGATTTTGTGATTATTCATTGAGTGTATGGTGCGGAGATTTCCGCAAAAAAATAGAAACCTTGAAATGAAATCCTTTAGGCTCTCATCTTCCATTTGCTACATTCTGAAAATATGATCTCCTCGCATATTATTGGCCCTTCAATACTCCTTATATTTCTCAAGAAACTTTATCTTCATGTCCTCCCAAGTCTCCACAATATCTCTTCCAAGACTCATAAGCCATATCAATGCAACTTCTTTCAAAGTGGTAGGAAATAGTTTAATCCTGTGGGCATCAATGGTATAGTCATAACTTTTGCAAAGTATATATCAGGATCTTTTGTGACAAGTACATAGAACTTAGGAAGAATTGAAGCAGGGATATTTTTGAGGTTTTATACTTCATTCTGCTGAGTAATGGGAAAAGGAAAAGCTAGTTAGTTTTTCCTGTAAGGCTTGTTTCCATTTGCATCAACCATGTCTACTTGATGAAGTTCCAAAATAGAGGGTTCTTCAACTAGATTTTGATCTTCAAGGGAAAATTCAGAATTGGTTAAGTCAGGAAATGTATCAACAAAGGGGTGTGGCTCTTCTTCTTCTTCTTCATTTCTGGGTAGATTTGGAAGTTCTACTACCTAAAATGGTTATCAATTATTAGGAAGGAATCTCCCATAAGAATCTATTCTTTTTCTATGCATGCGGTATCAACTCAACATTAGCCAACTCACACAAATAATTGGTGAAAGAATAGTGGATCATAACTTCTAAATACTAAGAAAAAATTCTATAAAGACTACAACAAGAAAAAATTTCAATGACTCCAAAGGAGTCCCTAGTTTGACACCATCCCCAACAACGATGCCAAAAATGTCAGCCTCCTATAATTATTTTCATAACTAATCCTTTACAACCATGTTTCAGAGATTGGACATCTAACCTGAATAGCCATTTTAACCATCATGAAGGTGAATTTAAATTTTCAACCCAAGGACGTAAACTTGAAATGGGTCAGCATAGTATGTGCACTAGGAACTCAAAGTAGTCATATTTTTTCTACAACTAAGAAAGATTCAATACTGAAAGTAAATGTTGAACATCACTCAACAATTAAACTAAACTTAGCATGCATGACAAGAATGAAAATTTGAGCAATTAACAAGAAACTACTATCTCTGCTTTGGCTATAGGAACAGTCATAGAATGGAATTCTAGTGGTTGTAGGAACAGTCACTGCCAAATTCTTAACTAAGTAATAAACAAAAAGTAATGATTGATCTAGCTAAACTAAAGGATTTATTACTCACTAAGTGGGCCCCCCTTGGATGAGTATCCTTTTAAACTAATATAAACTCAGATGCTCAAATTAGAATTTCATGTTATTCATTGGTAAATGCAAATACAAAAAGAGTAGCTTGTCTGAAAAATGTGAGTATATTATCATATCGTACAACATCAATAACT
>VCHN02005170.1:0-10198 GCA_007115665.2 Sequoiadendron giganteum
AAAGGATCAACAGCTCTCAGATATGCCTGTATGGCCATGGCTTCCGGCACTAGGTAAGGCTCTTGTAGCCTATGATACATCCTATGGAACCTACTGTTGAACAAGGGCAATGGTTCATGATGCTCCTTTCTAATGGTGGAAAATTGGTGATATAATATGGTAGGGTCTACATATACCCTAAACTGATTAATAAAAGCATTCTCTAAATCTGTCCAACCCAAAATGGATCCTTGGGGCAGATTTAGATACCAATTATATGCCATATCTCCTAAACAGTAAGGAAATAATCTACATACCACATCTTGATGAGCAACCTGAGCTCGTGTGCATGCATCTTTGAATTCTTGTATATGTTCCTCTGCACTTCTTGATTCTCCATGCATGTATTTCGGGCAAAACTTCTCTGGGTTCTTTGGTAAGTCATGGATTCCTCTAGGAATCATCGCTAACAGGGAGGGATTATTCACAAAGTAATCCATTGGTGGGATTGATTGGGCAGGTGGTGGTGATGCAGGCCGAATTGGTGGTGACACAGGCCTATTTGGTGGTGATGTGGGTGGATTTGGTGGAAATCCAGGTGGAGTAAGCAATAGTGGTAACATAGGTATTTCTACCCTCCGAGCATGAGGTCTTGGTCTGACCGAGGTTTGAAGTTCTTTGAATAGTTCATGATTAGTAGAGGATCTAAGAACCCTCTTGTATCCCTCAGGTGAAAAATATCTTTCGTGAGCCAGCTTGTCCTTTCATGCCCTCCTTATAGCGCCAATTTCTGTTGATGGTTAAAATGACACAAACAACATTAAAATATAATATTTCTACTCTATTTCTCCTGAAAAAGAAAGACAACATGTAGTAGACTAACTCCCAAGGTCCTGGTAGTTGGTTCTCAACTCTCTGATATCACTCAATTGGTTCATGCAACTGTAATTTTCAAGGGGCCTGTGCTGTAACAAAGGATTCAAGCTATAACTCATTTTATTGAATTAGTTCCTATAAATCAATGGGTTTTAAATAAAAGAAAAAGATAGAACAAAGGGGTAAACTAGTAAGTATGAACCGAATTTACCTAGTATCTAGACATATACCTTCAATGATGAATGTTTCCTAATAGATCATAAAAACCATAAGATGATACAGTCTATAGCATAATCTATACCACTGCATACATTTTAGGTGCTTAATTAACTTCACAATTACTCTTCACAAATGTTTCAAGGATTTTCAAAACAACACACATTCATTCATCATCAAAATTATAGATCAACAGACTTTTTAATAACTTCAACTCAATGACAATCTAATAAGATGATCCTTAAATCTGATTCCTTCAAATGACTTTCATCATTCAAGAAAATCTTATGTTCAACACAATCACTGCATACAGATAGATCATAAATTATCAGCCTTATCAAACAAACAATTTAATTCCAAACACCATCTTTCGAGTCAACCTGTAATTCTATTAACTATAAAAGATTTAAGTACAATGTATCTCTCCAAAAACTCTACAAAATCCTATCTCTTAGCATTAGGCAAGCCAATCTAGTTCTCAATTAGCTGACCTTTACAATGTGATACCCATCTGGTATTTATAGATATGCAAAAAGTTTGAACCTCACTTCTATTTTAGGCTTTCCACCTTTTTAGGAATTTAGACTCTCTTGGAAACTCAGATCAATTTGATCTTGAGTTCTTACATTAGACTTTCAGTCTTAACTAAAAATAGAAGATAGAAGAGAAAATAAAGTCATGCGCTCAAAAAGCTACTAGTGCTATATGCATGCAACATGCAAAGAAGGAGAACATCATGCATGTAAGGATTCATGCATGAGAAGCTGGATCTGCTAGGAACTCATTGTAACTGGTGAACACTTGCTATAGAGTCTCCATCTCTAGCCCATCAATCCAGTCATCTCCAAATTTAATCCAATCCAGCTCAGTTGCAGCAAACTCCTTCATACTTTTCACCTTTATTAATTCTCTCCCTGCAAATTTGATCTCCTCTTTGACCTCTACAAGTCGATCCAACATCAACTCTCCACCATCATCTCCCTTTTGCATAAGTCCTTGGAAACTTTCATCCCACTTTTCCTTTATTTGATTAAAAGGCATGCCCTCTTTTGTAAATGCATTTATATCTACAATAATGGCAATAGCTACTTCTAATTATTCCAATTGTTCAATTAAATTATTTACAACTTCCTGAATCTCATCCTTATGCTTGCTCAAAAATCCAATCCTAAACTTGAGTATGTGAGAAGTCTTCTCTACAAATTCTTTATTGTCTTCCTCAAGTATAGATTGTTCCAGAAGAGTTGTTAGAGGCAATGTATTTATCTTTTCTAACTTTTCACCATACTCCTTATACTCTTCTTCTTGTTTTTCTGATGCCTCAATATATTGATACATCTCTTTAATCAACCCTTCAGTATCCTTGTAGGCTTCAAATCCTTTCACTAAAATCTCTACTACCTCTTGGTTCAATTTATCTATCCACTTGTCTACAATCTCCGCCTTTCCTCTAACCTGCACCAAATCATCAACCTCCTTTTTGCTTAGCAAAATAGGAGTCTCAATAGCTGCAACTTGTTGTGACCTTGGAGAGGAGACACTCTTCAAGAATGAATGTAACTAATCCAATTGAGCCTTAAGCTCATCTTTCTTTTGTTTGTCCTTAATCATTCTTGATTTAGTTGTTGAAGCCACCACATCAATCAGATTCATTTGTTGATTCCTAGTGGGTCTTCCCAAATTAACCGTACTCAATTGATAGTCCATTAGCTACATATCCCCTACCTCCTTTTCTATCATAGGCATGGTACATTCAACAACTATCTCCCCTTTATCTCTGAGTCTAGTAGAATGTAAGATTTTAGCCTTCTTCTTAGGCCTTTCCTGTTCAATTCCCTTCATCATGTCCTCCCAATTAAGAGGTTGAGGAGGTGTTCTGGCTCTCTTTTGCAGATCTAACTTCAACCATATAGGAGCACTGGGAGCAGTCATCATCATGGAAGAGGAAGCCACAATTGTAGAGGGTGGCTGAACATTTACCTTAGGTTGAGAATCAACCTTTGCTTTCTCTTGTTGCTCCTGCAGTACATGCATCTGCACCAACTTCTCAGCCTCTTCTCTATCTCTTTGTTCTTGCATTTTCTTGTCTTCTTCTTCTTTTCTCAATTTCTCTTCTTCCAACTGATCCTTCTCCATTTTTTCCTTCTCTAACCATTTTGCCTCCAAAGCTTTAATTTTTTTAGCTTCTGCTTCTTCTTCCTATTGAGCTTCCTCTGCAAGTTTCAGTTTAGCAACCAGGATTTCCTTTTCCCTCTAGTTTCTTGCTTTCTCCTCCTCAAGATCATGGATCTTTTGTATCAATTCTAACTTGTCATTTTCTGCTTTGACCTTGAGCTCATGCTCTCATTGCCTCATTTTCTCCTCTACTTCATCAGTTGCTACCCTTGTTTCAATTTGTTTTGACTTTAATTGCTCCTATTGAAGTAGAGCATCAGCTTGCAACTTAGCATCTATTTCCTTTTGCTTCTCCATTGTAACCCTTGCATCAGAATCTCTTGTAGCATCTTCAAATAGTTTCCATTGCTCTTCTTGTGTCAGAATCTGCTCAGTAGTATGCCCTAGAGGCATGTTTTCTTGCAAATCCAATTCTGACAAAGTCCCATCTAAATCTGTCTCAACTTCTACAAATTCTTCCTCCACTTCTTTTCGTTTAGCAGATTCAGCCATGGCATGAAGTGCTCCTTCTTAAACCTCTTTACTTTTCTTTCTTGTGAGTGGGGCTTGTGTGGATGACTCAACCAATGTGGGTGTAGAAACAACATATCATATTGGAACATCTCCCTCTGGTGCCTCTTCTTCTTCATCGACCACCTCAAGTTCCATTTCTTTAACATCTGGAGGAAAGAATTCTAATGGCTCCTTGGAAGGTGTCTTTCTTTTAATTCTCTTGTATCCTTTACCCTTCTTAAGGATTGGTCCTTGAGGAGATTGAGCTTTCATCATCAACCATTGCACACTTCTATCCAAAACTGCTCTTCCAATTTTCTTAATATCAATTGTTTCTTCCTCATTCCATTCTATTGGATCTAAGCTTTTGGTGCCAATGTTCAAGGCTTCATATGAGGGATCCAATACAGTTCCATCATCCACTAACATGTCAGGAATATTTTCTTTAACACTCAACTCCACCATAAGTGCAACCGATAATCTTTCATAGTTCTTCTTCCTTAAGTCATATTCATCCTTCCGATCACACCAAAAGTCCTCTAGCAAATTAAAGTGTCTAGTGAACACTGAAGGTAATAAGGCATACATTTTCTTCCTTGGATCAAAATACTTATGAGCTATATACAATCTTTATTTCAATTGTATCAACTCATTACAAACTACCTTTGCACCCTTCAAGTGTTGACATCCATATTCACCCAATTTCATGGGAAATTTATGACATCCAATCTTGTGCTTGATCCCAAACTGAGCATTAACTCCAATGGCCTGATACACAAATTCCATTAGCACCATTCTGTTACTGTAGCATTTTGGAAGTAAATGTGGATGGCCTTCAAAACCAAACAACCTGAAGTATGTAAATTTGGGGTATTGGATGTACCAACTTCCCCATTCAGCAATAAAAGCCATAGCTTCTTGACTTAACCTATATCCTGCATCTCCACTCAACCGATTGATGACCACATATAAAAATGCATCATTGAATCTTCTGAAATGAGTCTCAGGAACTTGAAGAGATAACTGATTATAATGTTCCCATACCTTCTTCTGCCCATCCAAGGCTCCTATTATACCTACTCTATTTAATCCTGGGAAAATCCCCAATCTTGCTGCAGCATAAACCACATAAGAAGTCATGAGGAAAGATTTACTCTATCTAACCCTTGTGAGCTGATCATGTATGGCGTCAGAAACAATCATTGACCAATCAAACTAGTAATCACCCTGAAAGATTACTTGAATGAAATGAAACATCCATTCCTTGAACTGGAAGGTATCCCTCTTCCCAAACACTCTGGACAAAATTAATATCAAGTCAGATACCTCCTTCTTGAAATCTGCCCTCTTTGGCTAGTTTGCAAGCTTGCTTAAAGATTTCTTCTCTGTGCTTAACCATTTTTTTTTTAAGTGAGACTTATTGGAGTCTTTATGCTTGCTATATTTCTCCAATGCCTCTGCTTCAGTTAGCTGCACCAAGTTCTTGGGATCAGGAACATTAAATATACTTTGGAACATTTATGGAGTAAGATCTATAATCACATTATTTTGTGAATCCATGCATAATCTTGTAGCAAGATTCTAAGTACTGGCTACTATCAATATCAACTCCAGACACTGGACTGATAGAGGAAACATAGTGATATGTGCAAGACTAGAGTCAACAATCCTTTGTGTTCTCCCTTTCAAGTTTTCTCATTCTCTAAAGGTCTCTTCATGTAATTCTTCAAAGCTATATTGGCCAAGATTAGTCTCCGTGATATCTGACTCGTCTGATTCCACCTTGCTCACTTTCACCACCAGATTTCTATGATCATACCTCAATGTATAAGGCAGTTGTGTTGGTTTCACTTTCTTTATTTTTGGTGCTGTCTTTGATGTTCCATCTGGTTGATTCCTTCGAGCAGCCTCTCCTAAAGTTCCTGACATCTCTCAATTCTTTTGCAAGCAAACCTCTAATTAGATCTTTAGATATCATCATAAAACATGCTTTTAAAACATACTTGTTACACATACATCAGAGTCAGAACCAGACAAAAGCTCAAAACAATCTCTTTTACAATACCGGTGGACTCGGAGCAAAAACCGATATAGAAACTTCACCTAATAACAAACGGGCTCGGAGTCGGAGTTGTGGAGGTTATCGAAACCGGGATCAGAATGAAAAATGGATTTGGGTTTCTTCAAATTTTCATTTTTTTCATATTCTATTTCCATTCTGCCTCCGCCTCGGATTAGGTTATCATTACTTTGAAGAAAGACTTTCCCATTATATGCGGAGCCAAAAATGGGATGAGAATGGAATTGATAACTTTTGTAAAATGAATTCTTAAGTTCAAGATCGATTCCGATCCCACGTCTACCTATGTTATCATACACTTCAAGGAAACCTGTTTAAAACTCGAAGTCGGAAATGGGATAGAAATGGAATCGATGAGTTTTGTAAGACAAAACTCTTAGGTCCATAATCAATTCCAATCCCGCCTCTGCCTATGCTAATCATGACATCATCAAATACTTTATTCATTTTCAACACAACTTCATGATTAAAACCTAGGTCGCTATAAAATGGAAAAGGAGCTTTAAAACTCTACACTCATTTGACTGTGGGGAATAATTGCATTCTAAGATATCATTTTTTATCATTTAAAGTGATTACAGAGACCAACGAAACCCTAATCTAATAAAACTGATAATAAAACTAGGGCATGGCTTTAAACCCTGCCATTCTACCTAACGAAGAAACCCTAATTAAACAATAAATCTAATCTACCTCACTATAGATTTCTAACTTTAACAAATGCCATTAAAAAAAAACCCTCAATCTAATCTAATCTACTATAAACCAAAAACAAACATGATACAATCATGATTAAGACATGAAAGCGACGGTGCCCTAAAAATAGAAAGAAATGACAATAAAAACAAATAGAACAACGAAACAACCCCACCAACAATATAAAAGACCCATTCAAACCAACACGCCAAGAATCACGAAACACGATTCAAAGCACGGGAAAACATATATGCAAACCACACAATATCAAATGAAATGAAGAACAATAATAAAAAACAACTACCTCAAACACAACAACGTAGCTAACCTTTTGAATTGATCCGTTTGTAACAATCCTCTGCTCTTTCAATCTTTTTGCTTGAATGAACTCTGCTACTACTCCTTCATTCTCTTAGATCTTTAACAATAACAATAATGATTGGTTTAACCCTTAATAAAGGTAAATATGTAAATTTCTACCTACATCGGTAACTGTCATTAATGCATTAAAGCACAATAAAGGCGGAGTCAGAACTGAGATTAAACTAACACTTCGCAATAGTGCGACTTCAGTCAAAAATTCAATGAAAAAAAGTGGCAGGGGCGGAACTAAAATGGAAATGAAATCTCAAATTTATAAAAATTCCAAATCCCATTCCCATTCCGGCTCCGTGTCTGACAACCGAAAACAAAACAAAAGTAAATACAAAAAGTTAAGTAAAAGACCAACCTAATAAAACAAAACACAAAGACCGAGACTAAGCAAAAATAAAAATAGCGGAGGCGAGATCGGAATAAATTGTGATTTTGCAAATTTTGATAACAACCATCCTAATTCCCACTCCGGCTCCACTTCCGCTAAAGACCAAAAAAAAGGCAAAGAAAAGACTATTGGGATAGAACCAAAAACAAGCCTCAAAAGAACTTTCAGAACCTGATTCTGTTCCGGTTCTGATTCCAACAGAGAAACCAAAGAAAAACAAAGTATTGGCAAAACTAGACTCCAAAATTTGTTTCAAAAACAACTAAGTACAAAAATAACAAAGATGGACCCATTTTGACCAAGGCAAAAGATGGGGTGGTTATGCAAGGCATAACAGGTTTGATTAAGGCAAACCCCTATACAGCCCCAACCTTTTCCCATTGACCTTTTGTGTATAGGTTATGAAGTGAAGCTTGGAATATAGATTCAGTCACACGAAGGTAATCTTTTTTGAGTTATTTTCTATTTTTCTTTAGTTTCTAGCTTTCCAATGATTGTCTGGTCTCTCACACTTCTGACTGGAGTTTGGAAGTGAGATTCGGCTTCACCCACTTGAGCTTTTGAGTTCTTCATGACTTGGGATGCTAGTGTGTATTTTAGATGATAACACACCATGCTGGCATCGTAAAAATTTACTGACATATTTTGGCTGAGAGCTCCTTAGCCAAAGGGGGAAATCTCAAAGTATCACTCTCTCGGGGTCTGATATTATTTTTTCTCTTTCCTCCCCCATTTCATTGATTTATTCAAATTGAGTTGTATAAGGGTAGTTTGTTCCCTGGTGATCTCTTGAGAATAAAGAGACCCATGTGCAGCGAATCCCTCTTATATCACATTTTGGTGAACTCGACGTGAAGCATCAGATCCATTTTCATAATGTTGCATAGTTATAAGAATTATTTCTTTGAACAAGATTTTGATATGTTGGAAGATGCTCTAGATGATTTCTTAGAAGCACTCTCCCCTATCCATAAATCTTCTGAACAAACTCCTTCCTTGCCAGCTGAGGAGTCGGTAAATGTAGTTGTAATTTATGTGGCTCCCCCAAGCCCTAAGAAACCCGTCATTTACATGACCCCAACTGAACCATCCCCTAGAGAGGAGTATTCCATCTACGAGATTTCATGTCATAGTGATCTATCAGAATTATATTCGAGGTTCGTGAAAGCTACTAACTCTACTTATTATAATGTTGTTGGGCTTACATACAATACAAGGAGAAACAAACAAAACTTAGAATAGTAAGCCTATGTTCCTACATCACAATCGATTCAAACTCCTACTTCATTACCACCATCTCAACCTAACCTTCCTTCAGCCCCTAAACCCATGATTAAAGCACTAGGTGATTATGATCTTGTTGAGAGACTTTATGTTACTTCAGCTAAGATCTCACTTTGGGATTTGCTTCAGACTGCTCTCATTTATCAAGAAATGTTGCAGGAAGCCTTGCAGAATATTCTTTTTCCTACCTCTGCTAGGTCTATGGATGTTGATACATTGATGGCACATATTCGAGCAGATTCACATAATATTACATTCCATCTGCAAGAACTCCCACCTCCAGATGTGCAAAAACAAGCTGAGCCTTTGATGATTATAGTAAATGCTAATAACATCAATATTAGGCATACCCTTGTTGACACTGGTTCAACTCTCAACATTTGTAGTATAGACCTATTGCCTAAAATTATTGTTGATTCATCTTTAGCAGCCTCTTCCTCTTATATTCATGGGTTTGATAATGATGGTTTCCAAGCTCTAGGTACGATAATATTACCTTTGTAGCTAGGCCCCGCTACCTTTCCTACGTTGGTCTATGTGATGCTTGGTTCATTACCATATAATCTTCTCTTAGGGAGACCTTGGATTTACACTATGGGCATAGTAACTTCTACTCTACATTGTTCCTTAAAGTTTGTTGCTAACAATTAGGTGGTTATGGTTAAAGCAAATCCAGAGGTAGTGCACCTTTGTTTGTGATGGGACTTTCAATTTTCTAAGTGACGTGAGCTAGGGTTTTGGGGTTTCAAAGTTACCGATGGTTTTTTTAATTATCAAATTTTGAAAACCCTCTTGTTATATTTCAACAGTGACTTACTACTGAGGGTAACCGGTCACTTAAGTGAGGTTTTATCCATCTCGGGTTGTGTCTTTACCAGCCCCTTTCACCTGGCTTGCTGGTCTTTCTGTCAAGACGACTTATGTTTTTATACCGTTGGGGGTTTCAGTGGCCAGTTCCACCTGAATGTTTCATCTGAAGTCTGGTGAACCGTCAAATTGCAGGTTTTGATCTGGGTCGTTTCTCGTCGACCTTGCAGGTTTTCCCGCTGGCATCACCAAAGTGGTGCGAGGTTTGTGAGATGTCGCCATCTGGCATGAATAGATGTGTGGGTTTTTCCCAAGGTGTTGGTGGTGACGTATGGACGTCTCTTCATTGGCAATGGTCTTTAATAATGGGGTTAATTATGACCTCTCACACACCTCACATGATCAGAGTAAATATTCTTAATGGTACTATGAGGTCTGTGAGGGGGTGACATGTGGTCTTTTTTCTTTGGACAATGGGGCTATGTGGGCCCCACTATATGGTTCAGACCTCCTATTTTCATGGGTTTTGATTGGACGTGTTTTCCTAGGTGCTGAAGTGGATTGTCAATACTCATTAACTTGATCTCAACCCTCTGATTCGCTAGATGTGTTCCAAATCAATGGTTCAAATTCAAAGGAGGGGTGTGTCATTCATTTGTGTGGCATATACTACCTTCCTATTGCTAGTTTCATTAATGGCACAGATTTTCTTTTTCTAGAGGATCTCCTCTTGATTTTTCTCCGACGTGCAAATAGTGCCATCCTGCTAAAAACAATAATGGTTGTCTTAGCCACTAATTGTTCTAGTGCTTGAATTTATTGCAAGCAAT
>VCHN02002010.1:0-18954 GCA_007115665.2 Sequoiadendron giganteum
ATGACCAAGAGGGTTGTGGTATGCCCCCTCGAGAGGACATGCGGGTTCAAAGAATATGAATGTGCTCTCGAAATGGAAGAGAAGACTAGAGGATGAAAGATGGAAGAAATGTTAGCATGAAGGAGATGGATGTTAGCATGGAAAAAATAAGGGAGATGGGATGTTAGTGTGAAAAGGGGAAAGAAGATAGACATGAAATGATAAGGGAACCAACTTTCACGCTTACATTGTTATATTTATCATCATTGGGCATCAAAAATGTCACAAATGGACCACAAACACCATGGTATGACATAAACCAAGGTGTGCAAGGTGACCATTTGGGAGAGACAAACAATCAAAAAAGACAAGGAATGCCCCAACTCATACTAGGGACCCGATTGTCCCAATATTTTTTCCAAGACAAACCATAGGCAGCAAACAGAGAAAAGAGGCCATGATCCATCATCGTCCCTCTAAATCCATTGATAGGACATCCTCGAGGAGACTAGTAACATGACCCAAAACCAATCAAAAAGATAAGAAAATTCATACCAACAAAGTGTTTGCCAAGAGAGTGTTTTCTAGTGATAATGATGATTGTTTGGTTGGTTGATTAGGTTGACCAAGATGACTGAGTTGATTGATAGGTTGATAAGGATCGATAAAGTGATTTAATTGACCATGCCTAGCCTCAGGAAGGACACATCCTGATGAAGGCAAGATTGATTGACCAAGCTGATAAGATTGAGTGGTGTGACAAAGTTGATTGATAATGATAATGCCTGATTTCAGGAAGGACACATCCTAATTAAGGAAAGATTGATTGACAAAGTTGACAAGATTGTTTGATTGTTTGACAAAGATTTGATGAATATGACCAAGTGATGTGATGATACCCAACCATAGGAAGGACACATCCTGTTTAGGTAGAGGACACATCTGATAAAGTTGACCAAGTGACAAGTGTTGACATAACACCCTGACTGCAAGAAAGACACATCCTGCTTAAGGTGAATGACAAGGTTGAGAAAGTCCAATCCCAGGAAGGATGTATCCTGATAAAAGACAAGAGATAAGACCAAATGAGACAAATGACATGATGCCCCATTCCGATATAAGACTAGTGACTTGATTGAGTTGATGATAGGATAATTGATTGATGAAAGATTTAATTTGTTTGTTGTTTCTTGATGTAGTTTGAATGATGATTGCTCTTCAGATCAAGCACATGACCCAACTCGATGAACCCTAAAGGACTTGACCTAGGGGGCCTCGGGGGCTCATCGATAGATGGCCTTGCCTACGTAGCAGTGCACAGAGACCTCGTAGTTCGACACGACTTGAATTTGTCTTATTTGACAAAATACTAGGTCATGATTTTATTTGGACAACCTAAAGGGACTGACCTAATGCCTCAGGGGCTCATTTAAGATGAGCCCTGCCTATGTAGCAAACGCACAGAGGCAACGTAGTTCGACCACTCTAACAAAACTGATTCAGACTCAGACTCTATTTTTGGGATTTTTGAAGCTTTTTGATTTTTTTGGATTTTGTTTTATGTTTTTTGGATTTTGAAATATTTTGGTTTTTTTTGGATTTTGAAATGTTTTGATGTTTTTTTTTTTTCAGGACATTATATGATTTTTATGATTTTTTCAGGACATTTGATGATTTTTATGATTTATTTTGGACATTTTATGATTTTTATGATTTTTTTTAAAGGGGTGATACCATGTATTATTTCCCATGAAGATGCAAGTCAAGGAATTCCCCAGTTGAGTATAGGACAATTTACTAGGTGCGAGGGGAAGCGACGAATGCAACAGGTGGATATGAAAGCGAAGGATGCTAAATGTCGGTGGTTTTAGGTTCATGGAAAATGGATGAACTTTATTATGGATGAATGAGACTTTATTATGGATGATAACTATAGGGATCATGAAAAATGCATGTGAAAGATATCCACAATCAACCAGGAAGGCATGCACACGAATCCAAGGACAAACATGATCTTGCCCCTAGTCAAGCTGAAAACCAATTGATAGGTGATGATGATGATGATGACAATGTTGTTTGATAGGGGAAGGACACATCCCGAAACAACATGAGGATGATGATTATGTGACTAAAGGATCAAGGTTTGCAGCAGGGCTAGGAACAAAGCCAAGAAATGTTTTGGATGATGTGCTAGGTTGCATAGCAAGATTGTATGGATTAGATTCATTGCATTTGGAATGACTAACCTTAGAACTAGATGGGATTATGGAGGGAACTTGGATAAGTGGATTAGAATCCTTAAACCAATAACAAGGGAAACCAAGTCCAACAATAGGTATGAAAAGATAATGGATTGATTTTGGCAAAGGATAAGAGACATGAGGATTATTGGATGGAAGAATTAGGATATGATCTCCAAGGACTATTTCGCATAGGAACAATTTGTTTTCTCCAAGATATGGGTTTGGATAAATTCTATGAAGGAAATGACATGATATTTCATGGGTAGTGTATGACCAAAGGATAGACATGTCCAACATTTTTCCAAAGCATGATTTATGTTTGTACCCCATTTCTTATCAAGATCACGGTAGATGGGAGAATAGATGGAAATGATAGGGCTTACATTGATAGGTGGAAGTTTCATGAGAAAGGCATGGAAGATGAGACAACTTGCCCCCAAGTGTAATAATCCACATAGATAATTTCTCTTACACATGATGCCTGTTTGCCAGGTTTTCATCATGGTACTTATCCAAAGCGCCATAAAAATGGTTTTCACTATTGGATGAAATTTTTTCTCTTTACTATTTTTTTTTTCTTTTTTGATTTTTTTTTTTTATGTCACACAAGATGTCTATATGCCAGGTTTTCATCAAGGTGACAATTTTTTGACTTTTTATATTGATTTGATGTTTTGGATGACCACTGATTGTTTTGAATCTTTTGATGGTGTTGATGTAGATATTGGTGTCATAATATGCCAATAGTGACCTTTATGGAGTAATTGTCTTGTTAGGATCATAACACTTACATACAACTCATCGATGTCATTGTGATCCTCTCTGATACTAGGTTTGGCTTTATCAAAATACAAATATCGTGATAGAGTACCATGAGAGTCCTTATGATAAAGAGTTTTTTCCAAGATGCGATGAATTCATGAGGTATAATTTTTGGAATGATGGATGATGGTAGCCATGAAAGAATTATTTGGAAGTTTCGAAGTAGCAGTTTTTATTTTCCAAACTTGGGATGGTGGGTGATGGAGTTTGGAATTTTGATTGGGATAGCATTTGGAACCAACATTTTTATGTGCCTTTCTTGATGACCGTTTTGAAGGAGGTGGACATTTACTATACGTGGGAGTCCTTTTTTCTTGTGGCTCCATATTCTGACTGACTTTTAAACTTGGAATATTTTCTTTGCTTGATCCAATTTTCTTTGGGATCCATTTTAACTTTATTTGTCCACTTGTATTTTTGTTTAATTCAATGGCCTTTGACGTTTGATTTTGAACTTTAGATTTGTAATAATTTTCTTTTTGTTGGTTCCAATGGGCAGATTTATTCATGTTGGAATGATAGTTTATGGTATGGATGGAAGGAATGTTGACAACAATCTTATGACAAGGACTACTCATGGCCCCCATTTTGATGTTTGTATCAGATAACGTTTCCCCCAATATCAAGGAGGTATCACTAACACCATTTGATTCTCTAACTGAAGAATAACCAAGACCTTGATGTCTAGGATTTTCATAAAATTGTATTAGTTCTCGAATGCCTTGCTCATGTAGGCCTAGTCATCTTCCTTGATACTACATACTTTGACAGAATTTGTTTGTGATGGGGTGTTTATTGTTTTGAAAGCAAGATGCGAACCCATCATTGTGTAGTTGGAAACCATTACTCAAAATTTTCTCATCTCTAAGAAAGCCTGCTTTGACAAAAGTAGATGCTCCTAGTTGATAGGATTTTTTGGTGTTATCATTTTTCATGCTTGTTTCTTCTTGATCATTTGGGATGTCGATTTGATCCATGGTAGATTGTGTATCTTCTTATTTGACTTGATTAATGATAGCTTCTCTATATTCTTCTTGATCCATAGTATCATTTTTATGTTCTTGTTTGACATGATCAATAGTAGCTTCTTTATGTTCTTCTTTGATGTTATCCATATCATTCATTTGACTATCTATGTGTCCAAAGGAGGCAAGTGTCTCATTTTGGGAAATAGAGGTGTTTTGTATTTGGATGGGACCAACTTCAAATTTTTGATCATGGATGGTGTAAAGGTCACTGAGAAGATCATTTTGGATTTCTTGTTCAATGATAGGATCTTGGTCAAAAATAGGTGTATCTTGGATGACATGATTGGGAATGGGATCTTGATCAAGGATAGGTGCATTTTGGGTGCCATGATTATCTAGAAGGACTTCTTGGATGGACTTAAGGATGGGGTCATGGGATGAACTACTTTGATCTTGACATGAAGGTGAAGCTATGATGTCATGCTTTGGACTTTTATTTTGACATGTATCCCAAGGTGTAGGCAATGTGATGTGGTTTTGGAGACCCTGACCAAATGTAGCTTGGGATGAAGTGTATGGAAATGGGCTAGTGGATGATGGACTAGGATAAAATGTGGAGGATTGGAATGGACTAGTGGATGATGGATTATGATAGGATGTGGAGGATTGGAATGGACTAGTGGAAGGTTGGTTTCCCTTGTCAAAGTTAGGATAGGGATGACTAATGGAAATTTGTTGTTGATCAATGGCATGGATTGTGCTAAGCGATTCTTGATAGTGAGGGTAGATGGATGAAGGACTAAAGCTTATGGAGTGTTGGTAAGAAGGGTATGTGAGTGGCTAGTATTGGTGATTGAGGATTGATTGATATTCAGCTTGACTACGAAGAAGATCAAGGTAAAGTGAAGACATGGTCATGAATTTGGATTAGGATGGATAAGGAAAAAAAAATAGTGAGGACCATACAAAAATTGTGACCTTTGGATGACAATGCAAGGTTCCAATGCAAAATGGATATGAAACTATGCTATTTTCTTTTTTTGTGATTTTCAAAGATATAAGGATGCAAAGTGCCAATGTACCTAAGACCAAGATTAAGGAATGGTGGAATGATAATGACCCTATTACCAAGGATATGATATGCAAGGATGAACCTATGGGTAAATGCAAACTAAAGATGTCACTAATGGAAGATTTGAGGAATTTTCTCTCTGGTTTTTGATAGATGTTGTTTGACATCAAATTGGACAAGTTTGGTCTTGGGTTTTAGACTACAAAATTTGGAATTGTTTCAAGTTGAATGTGTGTGTTTCCAAATTTAAGTAATGGTGTTTGTTTGAATGTTTGAGAAAAAAACTTGGAAAACACAATATTTTGTCTTTGAAAATTTGAAAACATGCACAATGATGACAAGCACAACCCTAGGTTAAGCAAGGACAATATTCACTAGATTCCACATGGGTTTCCCAAGCCACACTTATTCTTAGCGTGTGAATCCAAAAGCTTGGCCACACGGGCTCCCCCTTACATTGCAATCACTTCTCAGGCCAACCAAGCTTTCAACCCCCATAAAACTCTCATGGTAGGTTGATCGCCTCTACTAAGAACTACCAGAATGTGGATGCCTTCACAATGACCATTGTTATGCTAGCAAATAGAAGGATTTTGGAAAATACACAAAGGTTTTTAGTTCGGGACCCCCGTCCGAGTGGCCATACATGGGGCACAAGATTAAGCTCTGTATAGGAGGAACTCCAACTTGAAGACGTTATGCTCAACAGGGTTTTGGGGAGTACTACTTGATCCGTATGACACATCCGCACTCATAATCCTAGGATTTCCCTTAGGATTCACATTTATATACTGGTCGGGGGTAGCTTGGCCAAAAAGCTCCATTTCAGGTCTGAGTCACCTTGGGATGAGTATTTTTTCCCACCAAGGAAGGCCCAAGTTCTAGAGGCAATAATTGTTTCTCTTACACCTAGGATCGCATAAATGTGCAAGGGGAGATGATACTTTGATTATTGCATCAAAGGGTAACACAAAATTGAAGACACTTGTAAATTTTAATTACCAAATGATAATGTGAGGAGGACACACAAGACACTTTGTTCATTTTAAAAGTTTAACTTGATGTGAAACAAACAAAGTTCATTTTAAGCCAATGACATGAAATGCATGTTCATTTTAATCAATGAGTGTGCATGCAATTTGTGTTCATTTTAATCCCATGACATGAAATGCATGTTCATTTTAACCAAGGATTGTGAATGCAATTTGCATTCATTTTAAGCCCATGACATGAAATGCTTGTTTATTTTAACCAATGAGTGTGAATACAAATTGTGTTAAGTTTAATCCCATGAAATGAAATGCATGTTCATTTTAACCAATGAGTGTGCATGCAATTTGTTGTAGTTGTTGAAAACAAATAAAATTGATTATGCCTAAAGAAATGAAAAGCACAATTTTTGTTTCTAAAGAAACAATTTTTAGACTCCCTCCAAGTTGTGCTACATGTTAAAAACAAGAGATTAGTAACTCAAAAGAAAAGGTTAATGGCAGCAGCAAATTAAAACAACCATAACTTTCTCAAAACATAACGAAATTTCAAATCGTTTATATCCATGGAAAACCAAAACTCAAACCTTCAAAACCTAGAAATTATTTTTCCAAGATTCTGCATAAAAGAAATGTTATAGTCAAAAGAAAACGCGGGTTTTAACAGGTAAACTAAAAACATAGCAGATACTAAAATAGCCATAAATTTCTTAAATCTTAATGAAATTTTAAACCGTTTGATGTTTCGGAAATCTGAAAATGAGGGCTACAAAACCCAGATGATTAATTTTAAAGACTTTATGTGCCGATTTTTTTGTGCTTAAAAGAAGATGATGGGATTTTATGTAACTTTTTGGTTGTAACCTGCAAAACAACCAAACAAACAAGAAAACAAATTATTCTTTTTTTTGCAAAATTATTCGATTCACGTCGGGTTCACCAATATAAGATGGGGAAAATCAAATTAGATTAGATCAAGTGACAATCAAACACTTCTAAACTAAAATCCCAATCTAAGCAAGAGAAAACAAACAATGCATGAGTAAAATGAAAGCATCACACTAAAATACTCCCCATGCTTGAAGTTGATTCACTTCTCTTGCTCTCCTATTTCTTCTTTTACAATCTTTGCCCTCATATTTGTAGTCTAACTTGTGCAAATACCTACAAATTGTAAGTAGAAAGTTGGAAACAAAATGACTATTGAATTGAAAATTGAGGAGAAGAGTTTCTTTTATAGACAACCATTCGAATGGATGGACGAAATTGATCTTCTAGAAAGATTCTAAGATCAACAGATGAGGATTCATGAGAGGGAGGTTACGAAATGGATGGCCAAGATCTATGGTTGAAAATTGATGAAACCAGAATATGCCATGCATGGAAAAGATATGACGACAATGGCTATGATGCTTGATGGCTATGATAGACATGTAGGACATGCAGACTATGACATGAAATAATGACAGGGGATCTTTGACCAAAATAGAGGGATAAATAATTTATTTTAAATAATTTATTCGAAAATGGAAGAGGATGACAAGTGGCAAATAAATAATTTATTTTAAATTATTTATTTGGAGGAAATGAAAATGAAATTTAATTAAATTCATAAATTTAATTAAAGGAGGAGATATAAATTGAATATGGATAATTGATTTGGATCAATTATTTAAAGGAGAAGAAAGACACATAAATGAATAATTTCATCAATTATTTAATTATAGAAAAATAAAAGGTCAAATAATTATTATTATCTGGCTATAGACATGTGATGAAATATAAATAATTAAATAAATAATGATTTATCTAATTATTGAAGAAAGAGGTATTAATGATACAATTAATTTATTTTAATTGATCAGGATAGAATAAATATTAGAAAGTGAATTAATTAAAAAATTAAAAAAATCATTTAATTAATAAAGGAATATGATCAGGAATAATTCAATAATTAAAATTATTTAATTATTAGAGGATGATGACTAAGGAAAAATGTTGCTCCTAGACTTTAGGACATTTTTTAGTGTCTACACATTTGAACCTTAGAGAAAAGTTAAAGCTAATTAAACTAGTTCCAAAAAAACCATTAACATATTTAGTAAATAGAACTAGCTACCATGAAAGATGAAACAAACAACATGAACACATAATATTTACATGGGGATAACCCTTTTGGGTAAAACACCCCACACTCCAAAAGCCCAGATCACCATTGTATTATTTAGCAACAAAAGTATAGTTACAAATGCAATTACAGGCTCGAAGCCTTTACAAGATATTTACATCTTGTTCCATTCTAGAGAGAATCCAACATCATAACCCTATTCTATTTCCCTCTATCCTCATTAAAAAAAATCATCATTTTATAACATTCATTCTCAACCAACATGAAATAGTTTGGTTCAACTTCCAATGAGAAACTACAATAAATGATCTAGTTGTCTACTATATCGAACCATCAAAGAGAATTCATTCACACACCCTTCGAAATTACCAATTCACTTCAATATTTGCAACACCTACCAGGTCAACTGGACAACCAATTAATGCTTTCCAACTTGACACAGATCGGGTCCCACCAAGACAAACACGAGTAAGAATCAATACATCACCCTATCGAGGAGACTATATATCTTCTCCCTCCGATATCAGGTGTTCCCTTCGATATTCGCTTTACCACTCCAAGTGGTCCCCATATCCATCGCCTTATTGGCCTATCAAAGGTACTTAACCCAGGGTCCCTTTGATATCATGAAGTCCCTCTAATAGGGTTCCTTTATATGCTCCATCACTAAGTTGCTAAAAACTCAAACCTCATAACCTCTTGTCAGAGGTTACAAATTTTTGAAAACCCATAATTCACCAACAACAAAGATAACCTCAAAGCCACTAAATTAGGAAGTTGTGAAACTCTAGAACCCCATGACTTATGCTAGAAAAAATTGGAACCCATCAACTTAAGTAACAAACCATTTCCCACCAATGGGATTTTGATCAAACTAGTAAATTTGTCCTAGCAATAGTCAACTGTTTATTCAACAATGCAAAGGCCCGAACACTAGTATTCTTGAGAAACTATTTCTCAACATTCCCCCACTTGTTGAAGATTGCATTGCCTACCAATTAACATATGAATCATTTGTATCACCTAGGACACCTACAACAACATCTATAATGTCTACCATCTTGGACAATAGTTCCATCCCTCCTCCAAATAAAAGGAACAAGCCATGGAAAAAAATCACCAGTCTAATCCTAGACATCAACATTAGAACTAAGGGCAAGGTATTTAACACACTACCATCACTCGAGTGTGCTCATAAGCTATGCATAAGTAATATCAACTTCAAATCTCAAAACTAGAACACAACTGTGAAGCCATCCTCCAGAAAACGAGATAGAACACCAACTAGAACAAAAACTACAACACTAGCTGCTCCATCCAACCAATCAACTCACATGACTAAAAATATCACCCACAACAAGTGTTAATCCATCCAATCACACATACCTCCAAGGCATCAACATCAGAAAATTCATGCCACTCCATAACCAACCCATCAACAACAAATACAAGCTCCATGTTCCAACCAATCAAAGAAGACAAAACACATCTAGGAACTCCCACTGCATGGGTAATGCCAAATTTGAAAGATCAAAGGCATAACAATTCTACCAACAACATCATATAAGATGTGTAAACCAGATCATGTAGTACCAAGGAATCATCCACAATGATATGCACAATCTATAAACTAACAACTGGGTGATCCCACAATAATGGGTTACACTTTTTGGCCAAACTTGACATTGAAATCAACATTTTTCACTAGATCTTAACTTTCGTGCGCCTATAAAAGCTAAACCATTAAGAATTTAAAGATGAAGAAAACTAGTGATTTGTGATATTTTGTGTTGAGAATCTAATTATATTTTTTTAAAAAAATTTTAAAAAAATTGTGAATTATTTTATGTAGTTTTTATTAACTTAATTTTTTACTAAACATCATTTTCAAAAATTGATGCTTACTTTCAACTGCATAATTTTTTTTATAGAAAGTATACTATTCAAATTTTTTAAATACAATGTTTTCACACAATTATCTAGTGGATGGATATTTTTTCATAATTTTTTGTTTCATATATATTTTTTAATTAATTTTCTAATTCAGAGTAATTATAATTTGGATATATTATACTTTCAACTGCATAACTTTTTTTGTATTTGTTTGAATTAACTTTTTTTTTTTGTTGGAATAAGGACATCGATAGCTAGTGTACATGAATTTTTAAGAAAAAAATTTCTCTCTTTTCTGATTTTTCCATATGTGTGAAATAAAGACCTCGATGTTCACTGAAAAACCTACATTCACAAGAAATTAAAAATAAATATAATAATAAAATTAAATATATTTAAAATTATACTTTATGGGAAGCTTATAATAAGGACTACATGTTTACAAAAAACTAATTTTAAATAAATTAATTTGATCCCCTAAAAGGTAAATCAAAAGTGGTTTTTTATCAGCATTTTGATAGGTGTAGAGGAGACTCCATTATAGGTATGGTTTAAAACTAGCGGCTTTCTATCCAAGGGGGTTTGATATAAGTGGGTTTGATCAAACCCTCTTCAATTAAAACCCTTAAAATGGAACTTTTTTAAGGCTTAAATCATTATATTTTCTAAAAATATGTGATTTCAGCAAAAATCAGGGTGTCCCAAAAAGTGTAACCCATTATTGTGGTAGCACCCAATTTGTAAGAATAACTCTCACCACAAGTCTACACAAATCTCCCAAGTTCTTTACATGGACAAAAAAGGAAAGATATAAAGAACAACCTCATACCAATGCAATGTGAAACCAAAAATCTAGAGAGATAACCAAGACCAAAGATAGTAACCACTACACATCATGTACCTATAGAAAATCCTCCTAGATACACCTCTGAATGCCAACTATGTCAAGTATGATCTCCTTCACAACCCCAAAAGAGAATAACATAACAATACCCAATCCTTCAAGATCAAACATAGCATATATACATACTTATATGGATGTAAGATTCTCCAAGAAGATCAAACTCTTCCATTCTCCACCTTAGGAAAATAGTCCATAAAACCATCTCCTAACAGTTCTCAACAATGCATGACATTTTAAGCTCAAATTTATAGGGAGATGACCATGCCAAACATCCTCTAAATGAACCCTTCAGAACTAACTACATAGCTCAAGATCCATAACTATGAAATATATAGAATATAGACACATGCTAAACCAATCCTCAAATGAGTATTCATAATCAATCACCATGAGTCAACTCATTTCTATGAGAATCAAAGCATGAACATGACATGTCTAAAATATTTAATGGGAAATACCTTTCAAATAATAAATTGTCAAGCAAACCAAGAGTGGGGAATGATAAAGCCCCTCTAGGGTAATTGAGTCTTCATGACTTCTCCAAGAGAAATCTCCTCTTTGGTCTTTATTGAACTCACATCAAACCAAGGTGTAGGCTCCTTGGACTTTCTACTAAAATCTCACCAAGAGTAACCATCATAGCACACTTTTCCCATCTCAAGAGAATTACAGCCTCAACTTATTCTCCATGTATCCATGAGCACCTACAAATGACCATCTCATGCTAAACTCCAAATGCATCATTGCACTATCATTAAGGTCTCAATCATATGACCAATACACCTAATACACAAAAAATCACCAGACCACTACCAAAGCTCCAATAATCTAAACCAAGAAATTATCATGACATCATGATCTTACCATCCCCCTGAGGAGATTCCATGCTCTAGGTGAACATAACATGGTCTTAAAAGAAAAATATTATATAAAAACTCTAATACACAATCAAGAGTATACCATGGCATAAAAACAAACTCTAAACCACATTACCTATCAAGCACCACCAACACCTCGACCAAAGACTCACAAGAGTCCTCCATGGATTCAAGATGTTACACATCTTCAAATAGTGTCCATGCAAATGTGAAAATTCTCTTCTACAACAACAGGATCTAAGAGCTCCTCCTAATAACATTTGCAACACTAAAGAAGATCATTCACCACATAGTGATGAATACATAGTCAATGGTAAAGCTCCCACTGAACCATGATATCATTATATTCAAGGACATGACCAAACATCTTCTATACTGAAAATATTCTAGGTCTACTAATTAACATATCCATCTGACCACAATACCAAGCAACACCAAGATTCTAAAACCAAGAAAAAATAACCATCACTATCAAAAACTTACACAAACCAGTGTACCCAAGCTATCCATCGCATAATGATACTCATACTATAGGAGGCCAACAATAACTACCCAGGTACTCTCTTATCATCTAACCTCTTATCTCAAAAAAATCACACTAATGCAAAAGTGACCAAAGACAAGGCCAACTAACAAATTTGCAAAACTGAATCAACCTCATGGATATAGGCAGTCCACTTCCAAGTTATCCCACTACAACTAAATGGGTGATCAATCCAAACAATAAAACATGCAAACCCATCATCACACTGGAAATTGAAAAATTAAAATCTCAAAGAGAATTTAGTATGTAGACAACATGGCTCTAGCACCAAACCATGCTCAGATCTAATTCAACAATCATATCCATAATGAGCACCATAGTCAAGGAATCCACCAAGCACCACCA
The DNA here is from genome assembly GCA_007115665.2 of Sequoiadendron giganteum. Lineage (NCBI taxonomy): Eukaryota > Viridiplantae > Streptophyta > Pinopsida > Cupressales > Cupressaceae > Sequoiadendron > Sequoiadendron giganteum. The sequence continues at coordinate 12,766 of VCHN02002010.1, forward strand.
AAAGAATGTTGACTGACTAATCACATTACCAACATGCTCATATAGATACATAATCACACCTTATCACACCATGCATGAAGCAATCATGCACAACTACATCTATCTCATCTAGCAATTCCCCAATAGGCCATGGTCTAGAAAATAGTTTAACAACTCCAAAAAAACACAAGTTTTCTTGACCATGTAAAACCTGCAAAACCACTATGTTTGAGAACACCCATGCACACCCATATCCACTTCACATCATGATGACTCAAAAGTATGAAACATAAACACCATAATAGTTAAACCAGAATAAAGGATTATCATGAATATGCATAACCATAGATTCTTATAACAAAAATCTATAAAACCCTCAAATCCAAAGAACATGGATTTAAGCGATGAAAGTACAACACATCCTTAAAAGGAAATAGTAGTTAAGGAACTCCGAACCCATTTCAAGCCAACTCCAAAACCATCAACATGCACATGCATCTGAGGGAGACTGGCTATTGCAAGAGATTTAAACATCATCAAATGATCAACTCCATAGCCTTCATGAAATCAAGGTACCATAAAACTATGCCTTTCAATATGAGGAAACAACACCCAGCATAAACACATTTCTCCATAGTTGAGAAACAACCTACGATTCTCCATATAATTAGGGATTCCCTCACCTAGACACCCAATATAGAAAATTTTCTATAACACAACCATAGAGTAAATAATATTCCACCCCATGCATTAGGATTATGCTACAACCAACTCATGAGCTTCAAGTCACATCATTTCAATATGACAAACTCAAGTTTAAGTTTCTCCATCTTCCCCATCCTTCATACTACATGTTGTCTCTTGGAACTCAAACAAAAGAGAAAGAATATCTACTCACCAAAGGATCAATCCATTAGTTGATTCCTTCATATTTCCTCAAGCTTGCCACACTAAGAAATCTTCACAGAAGGAATACCTAGAACTAGAAACACCAGGAACAAACAAATTCCAAGATATGGCTTTGATACCACTTGTTGGTAAATTTCATTATCTCAAAAAGAAACATCAAAGATCATTAGTGCCTTTGGTATCTTTTAATTTCTTAGATCACCTCAAAGATAAATATCACTATGCCACAAAGAAAAATCAAACATATTTCATTTCCCACATTGAACCTTAGAGAAAAGTTAATGCTAATTAAACCAATTCCAACAACACCATTAACAAATTCAACAAATATAACCAACTAACATGAAAGATTAAATACACAACATGAACACACAATATTTACATGGGGAAAACCCTTTCGAGTAAAAAACCCTACACTCCAAAAGCGTGGATTACCATTGTATTATTCAGTAACAAAAGTATAGTTAAAAATACAATTATAGGCTCTAAGCCTTTATAAGAGATTTATATCGTGTTCCATTCTGGAGAGAATTCGGCAGCATAACCATGTTCTATTTCCATCTAACCTCATTTTAGAACATTCAATGTTTTATAACATTCATTCTCAACCAACAAGAAATGGTTCAATTCAACATCCAACGAGGAACTACAATAAACGGTTTAACTATTTGCTATATCGGATCATCAAAGAGACTTCATTTACACTCCCTTCGAAATCACCAAGTCACTTTTATGTTCATAGCACCTACCAAGTCAATTGGCCAACCAATTACCACTTTCTAGCTCAACACTGATTGGGTCCCACCAAGACACCCATGAGCAAGAATAAATACATCGCCCTATTGAGGAGACTATATATTATCTCCCTCTAACATTAGGATTTCCCTTTGATATTCTATCTAACACTCCAAGTGGTCCCCACTTCCATCGTATTATCAACCTATCAAAGGGACTTAACCTAGGGCCCCTTTGATATCATGAAGTCCCTCTCATAGGGTTCCTTTATATGCTCCATCGCTAAGTTAATAAAAATGAAAACCTCATAACCTCTTGTCGAAGGCTATGAATTTATGTAAACTCGTGATTCACTAACAACAAAGAGAACCTCAAAGCCACTAAGTCAGGAGGTTATGAAACTCTAGAACCTCACAACTTGAGTTAGAAATACTTGGAACCCAACAACCTAGGTAACAAACCATTTCCAACCAATGGGATTTCAATCATACTAGTAACTTTATCCTGGTGATATTCAACTATTTGTTCAATAATGTAGAGGCCTAAACACCAATACATTTGAGGCACCATTTCTCAACATTAACACCACCTATTCTCATACCTCACATTGATTGTAAATACCTCATACTTTACATATCAGTGACCATGGCTTTTTTTCTCAATGGGGACTTGACCTCATAGGTACGATTCATCCCACTACATCCAACGACCATAAATTCATTATCACAATGACTAATTATTGCACAAAGTGGATCAAGTCTATCTCAATGGAATATATTACTAGCAAGAAAATATCTAAATTCATCCTAAGTTATATAATATGTTGGTATGGTGTCCTACAATCCATTATTATTGATTATGTTCATCCCTTCAAGAACTAGGATTCCGAGCAATTATGTGAAAAAATCCACATCCAACACCACTTCGCCACTCCATATTATCCCCAAGGTAATTTCCAATTCAATGCATCAAATAATACCATCATTAAAATCTTGAAGAAGACCATCAATGATTTTGGTCATAACTAGCACCTTCAACTCAATCCCACCATATGGGCCTACCAAACTAGCATCTACACTCCCACAAAAGCCACACCATATTCCCTAGTCTGTGGCCCTAAATCCATCCTTCCTATCAAGGTTGAGTTACCTTCCTTGAGGGTATCCATGCAAGTTTTATTGATGATGAAGAGTATCATTTATCTAGATTGTGTGAGCTAGAGTTGATAGATGAGCAAAGAAAAAATGCATTGGTACACCTACAAGATTACCAAAATCATGTTCATCGCAGCTATAATAAAAAGGTTCTCATGAGACATTTTGACATTAGTGGTTTGGTCTAAAAGGAGAACCCTAGAATGTTCAAACCTAATTGATTGGGTTCATACATCATAAAAATAGTATATGGATCCTTATTAGCTCTCTACTCCTGAGGGTGAACTATTATCAAAGCCTATCAATACCTTGTACCTTCATAAATTCTACACCTAGCTTTTAGAGAGCCTTGCTAAAAATAAAAAATATAAAAAAAATTGTTAGCTTGATGAAAACCTAGAAAGTAGGCATCTTGTGTGACCACAAAAAAATCAAAAAATTAAGAAAATAGTAAAGAGAAATAATTCGTTCAATAGTGAAAACCACTTCAGTGGTGCTTTGGATAAGGACCATGGTGAAAACCTGACAAACAAGTGACATGTGCAGCCAATCTTTGATCCATCATCTACCATCATTCTATCTAGTTTTTCACATTCACCCATAATAAATTTTCCTCCACACTTCCTTATGACATTCATAATAATGCTTTGTTGTCCTTCTCATGGTCTACGAATAGTTCACATTATGTATCTATCGCCTACCACACCCATCCTTATCCAACTCTTAATAACGGGTCCTATACCTAATTGGGGGTAATTAAATGACTTAGATCTTCATCAGATTCTAGACTTCGTATTAGAGACTTCATCATTGTGGAAATCCAAGAACTTCTAGATAATCTTTTCAAAAAACCAAAATCATTGAAATATCTCCAAAAATACAAAAAAATCAAAACATGTCAAAATCCAAAAAAATCAAAACCATGTCAAAAATCTAAAAAAGTCTAAATAACCTTCAAAAATCCAAAAAAATAGTGTTAAGTACTGTCAGTCTAATTCTTTCGAACTATGATGTCTCTTTGCATGTTACATAGGAAAGTCCATCATTAATGATCCCCCGAGGTAGTAGATCAGTCCTTTAGGATTTTTTGAGTTGATTCAATCATGATTCAATCTATAATAAATTATCCATGGTTAAGACTAGTCGAACTGCAATGTCTTTGTTCATGTTACGTAGACAAGGCCATCATTGATGAGCCCTCGAGCTATTAGTTTTAAAGAAACTTAGGGTTTTTCAATATCATCACACTCCATATCATAAAAAATCATCATTTTCTAAAATTGAAAAGTTGATCAGAAAAAAATAGCGATTTGAGTCTCAACCAAATCAGGAATCATTAGGCTAACTACCCAACTAGTCTTCAATCCAAACTAATCAATTTTCTAATCATAAAATCAACACTTACCATTCAATCAATTTTCTTATACAAGAGGTAGCATTTTTGAAACCAAACTTGACATCTTATACAACTTGCCTCATTTGTTGAAACCAGACCCAATCCTACCATTTGTCTTATACAAGATGTGTCCTTTGTGAAACCAAACAGATCATCATTTATCAACATTATCATTTTCCTTATAATGGTGGTTACATGATCAAAACTAGACATGGCATCTTATATGGTATGCTTCTATTCTTGAAACTAGGAATTTTCAATCAATCAATCAATCATATCCATCCTATCAACAAGCAATCATTGGAAAATGATCTAAATGGTTGTTGGCTCTCTTGGTTCAATTTGTCTTATCTTTTTATTGATTTATCATTGGTCATGTTACTAGCCACCTCAAGGATGTCCCAAGAAGGTTTTATAGGGGTGATGATGTCTCATGACCTACTTTTTCTTTGATTGTTGTTTGCAATTTTTCTTGAAAAAAAGATTGAGGACACTTCACTTCTATTATGCATCATGGCACTTCTTATCTGTCAACTATCTATTTTTTGCAAAAGGATAACATTACACACCTTGGTCTATGCCATACCATGATCTTTTTAATCCATTTCCTATAATTTAATTTCCAATGATGATAAACATGCAAGCCTAATATCTATCAGGGAAAAAATCAACTCCTCTTCATTTTGAGTAGCTCCATGCTAACATTCATTTCCTCCACACTCACACTTATTCTATTCCCATCTTGATGGTGTCCTATGACATACAAAAATATGTTGCATACATAATCATGTTAGAAGCACCATAGGCATCATCATAAGCATATTAGGTCATCCATATTGCATCAAAAAATAAAAAATCATATATATAATTCCATCACAAGGAATTGTCTTTATAAGCATCAAATGTAATATTATCCATGAGTTTGTGTAGGATCATCATGTAAATAATAGGCCCTTAAGTGGCAATGAAAATTCAAAAAATAATAGTTAGGCAACTTGACATAAAAATTTGAATGTGTTATGTATATTATTTCAAAAATATGTAAGAATACAATCTCTAAAAAAATCAATGTAGCTTCTAAACTATTAGGTTTATTTATTTTTTAAAATCTATTTGGTGAAAAATTGAAATTTCAATGCAATGGTACTTAAATTTTAGGGAAAAAATAAGAAGTAGGTGTTTGTCTAACCACCCTAACCACAATAAAATTATTATTATTTGGGTGAACCCACATAAGTGGTGAACACTTTTGTGGAGGAAGGGAAAATTCATTTTTTCCCTCTACACAAAGTGAAGGGGTTTGGCCGAACCAAATTGTTTGCTCGAACCCCTTTGACATGTGAGCAGAAATATTAAAATAAAGGAGTTCGGTTGAACCCCCTTAATAGGGATTTAAAAAAAAAAAACCCCATCATTTTCCCGAACCCTGTGAATTTTTCTCATTATTTTAAGGTGTCTAGGTTCGGCCGAACATAGGTTCAGCTAAACACCCTTTTTCCCCTATCTCCTAAAAAAAATGATATTTTTTGTAAAAAATTGTCGTTCGAAGCTCAATTTGAAAATGAAAATGTAGAAAAATTCAGAAACCCAACTAGATAATGATAGTCCTCAGAATGAGCTATCCATTGAATATAATTTTAATATGATTTGCTTTTATTATGTATTTTATTTTTTAGTTTTATTAAACATAGGTTTTTCACTGAAAATCAAAATCTCTAGTCTATGCATGTGGAAAAATAGCAGATTATCAAAATAAAAATTTTAAAAATATGTTAAGGCTGGGTATTGATGTCCTTGATCCATTAAAAAAAAAAAATTGAATTTCGATTCATACAGAAAAAGTTATGTTGTATACAGTCTACCTATGTCTGAATTGCAATTGGTTTGACTTTGAAACTTGATTAAGGAAAAAATATTCAATAAAAAACTATGAGACCAAATGAAAGTGATAGATACCATAGTTACCAATCTAAATTAGAAAAAAATAGAATTTTATCCTTCTTACAAAAAAAGTTA
>VCHN02000836.1:0-28904 GCA_007115665.2 Sequoiadendron giganteum
CTCCATACACTTGGAGCATCTTGACATCCTTTCTCAATGCCATCAAGAGGCCCAAGATCAAAGCTTCGTATTCTGCCACGTTGTTAGTACAATAAAACTACAGTCTATGAGCAGAAAAGTATGATTTACCTTTGGGACTAATCAATTCGAAACCTGCCCTAGCTCCGTGCTTGGATTTAGAACCATCAAAGTGCAACGTCCAGAATCCAGGAGAATCCTTGAGCGCAAGACTGATGGATTCGACCATCACCTTCGACAGGGGTTTCATTTCGGTGGCCACCTTGGGAACTATAGGGACAAAACCTGTTCATTTACTGGATGCAAATCCTATTTTCTCCTTTGGAGTAGCTTGTTTTTTGACATGTTCAATTGCTATTTGCCACAAGTAGCAGTCAAATTCTGAATGGGAAGCATTGTGTACTCGACACCAATTAGGAAGCAAGAGTTCTTGGAAGTTCATTTGAGTTCCCAGACTGAGCTGATCGTGCACACATTTCTCCATGAAATCTCGAAAACCACTGAGAAGGCCCAGACCATCATCCTCTTCAGTTCTTCATCATCATATTCAATGAGCATCTCGGTGCTCTGAGAAGCATTGGCCAAATTAGTAGGTGGGATGCATAGCACAAGGAAAACTTCACTCGTTCCCTCGTCTTCAGGGTGTTCCTGTTCATTCCGATATGACATTGGGGAATAATTTCTCAAACTTGTTTTAGCATACAACACCTCGTTCGTGTTGTTGTATTTAGTAATCATGAATTTTATCTGTGGTTCTCTATCAATCCAGATCTGATTGGGCATTCCTTTCCATGGTAGCCACATGTGAGAGTAATCAGTGGCAGCGTATCCGTTCAATGCCCTTATAAAATCCCTGCCTAGCATTATACCATAGGTATCTGGGATATCGGCCACCTATATGTCAATAGTTTGTTGGATCTGAGGATCAACAACAACTTGCATGGGTATCCGGTTGATATCCCCCACTATGCTGATTTCGGTTTTATCAAGTTGTGTTACCTTTCGCCAGGAGGGAGTTGGCATTATCCCGAGTGCTTTGCACATGCTCAAAGGAATGACATTGGCTGAGGCTCCTGAATCAAGCAAGCAATTGTGGAGGTTCTTCTTGAACACATGGATGGTGGTCAAAAAGGGAGGAGTCTCGAATTTCCCTTGAAACAACCCTTCAGAAACGTCCACTTGAGTGACTTGGCCCTTATCCTTTTCGTTGCTCTTGTTTTGGGTTGGCATCTGACTAGCTATCCTATCAGGTTGTTCGCTTGTTTGTTGAATTGCTGGTGGGTTGGCTTTACTGCTAAAGATTTGTCTCACAACCGGTTCACTTGGCTGATCATTACAGGAGACCTTCTTCGTTGGAGTATCCTGAGCTGACCCCTATGGTGGAGTGCCATTTACCATTCTGAAAAAAGCATTCCAAACAACAAGCACCTTTAGGAGTTCAAAGACCGATACGCTTAGCTTCACCTTCTTGAACTCCTCCGACCCAATCTCTCGCCATCTTCATCTTGAGGTGATCATGGGAAGCGTTAAAGGAGGGCTGGCTGACAACGTGCGTATGGTTTACTATTTATTTTTGCTAAGATATGTGGGTGTAAATTAGGCTTGGATTATTCACTTTCGGATAAAGGGAGGGTGCTGAATTTGTTTGGCGGGGTGGAGGTCATGAAGGGACCTCCAGCATGGCCTTTGACTTGTCTATTTCTAAGGTTGTAGGGGGTAGCCCGTTGGCAAAACATTTGGACCTCATCCTCCCTAGACTCCTCTTCATCATATTTGGGACCATTATCTATTGAATTGAAAAGCTAGGCTAAAGGGCTTTCACAAATTACCTCTCTCACCACATCGTGATGGCTTGAATCAGCATTCTCTAGTTTGGGGGTGTTGCACTCTGCCTTTGGGAAAGGGGCAGTTCAACAACCGGAGGCATCGTATGAATCGGATGAGACAATGTCCACATCTGGTGTCATTGCATTATGAACTCTACTTGGAAAATCTACCGACCCGCAGTTTGAAATTCGGACAATCTAATTGAATGGTAGCTTTTCTTATGTATGTGTACCCGGCCGGATCGTGTAGCACTACCAGTAAACCGTATTGAGATTTTCATTCTTGTTGTTGGGCTGATCAGAGGTGTAGGAGCGTCGCCATTGTTAGAGTGTATTCCATGTTAATTTTTCCCTCTTGGAAGGGAGTCTTCGTGAGGAGTTCTAATAAGTTTTGATTCTGTCCATAGATTTCTACCACGATGGCCGTACGACATCTCAATTGTTTTTGATTTTTCACGGTGATCTTGATTTTTTCTATTAAGGTTGGCAGATGCTCTTTGTGATCTATGCACCAATTTGAGTTATTTTAGTTTCCTTGAGTGTGTCATCTCGATTCGACATTTTTCTTGATCATCGTAAGCTCATCATTCCTATCCTTTTTGAAATTGTTGTTTCATTGCGGTCGCGGCGTTCTAAGGAGATGCAGTATACCGGTGATCCCCGGTGAAATGGTGGAAATTCCGCTTCTTGAAGGTATCGGCATTTGGGATTGTTCGCGGATGTGATTGTTGCTCTTGGGGCAACAAGTAGTGTGATGCTGGGATATGCCCTAGTTCATCGGCTACCCATCTTGGAATATAGGCGGTTAGCCTTGGAGTTTTAGCAAAGGCGTTTGATCTTTCAAAGCTTGTGTGAGCCACATCACCTTTGGATTACCGCGGTTTGCCCAAAGGCAGAACCGGATATATTCTACCCCAAATCTTTGCTGGCAATGATGGCTTCAGCATACGCATCAACCAACCTAGCGAGTGGCAGCCTCATCCTTTTCACCAATGCTGAAGTGAGGTTGTCCAATGCTGCATAGTAAATGGGTAGGACAGCAGCATCATTAAAAACATATGGGGCATGCAGCCGAGTGTATGCTTTGTGGAAATGGTCATTGAACGAGCTGATTGGTTCATTGATTTCCCTCTGAACCGACATAAAGTGTCGATATGAATCTACGAGGTTGACAAGGGTCTTGAACTTTTGCAGAAATGCACTCTTTAGAAGATCCCATGTGTTGATAGTTCCGGCTGGTAAATTGATGTACTAGTAGAAGGCCTCTTCCCCTAATGAATAAAGAAAAATCTTGCAAGCTACATCCTCATATATGATCTACATAGTCTTGAGGGAAATTTCGAAGATCCAGACATGTTCTTCAGTTGGCCTTTGCGGATCTTTGGAGTTGAAATTCATGCAAAAATTATCGGGATTCTTTGGCATATCATTATACAGGTTGAAAGCAAGAGGTGACAGGTTATTACCTAGCCACGCCATTGGAAAAGGTGGGGGAGGTGGCTGCACTAAATTGCTCTGTGGTTGTAATGGGGCAGCAACAACTGGGGTGATGGCAACAAGACTGGTGACCGCGATTGGCTGAAAGGCAGTGTTCAGCCCAGATGGAGTGGTAACCTGGAAGGCTGTATGGATTGGATGAGTGGAAGGTGGAGCTGTCAATGAAAGTGAAGGAGATGGAGGTGGAAGGGTAGTGAGTTGTTTGGTGGGGATGGTGATGGATGATTCCCCTTATTTATCTCTTTTAGCTCGGGTAAAGGGCTGTAATTCCTGTAACTCTCCCTTGTTAGGTGTAGACCTCAAGACTTGGTGGAATCTTTTTTAGGGAATGATCCGATTCCAACTTAGCCATCCATTGGCCTCTCCTTTCTAGGTTAGGTTCTATTGATGGTGTTTTTTATGCATTTCACATGTAAATAATGCATTACCTCTCTTGAAAGACAATCTTCCACAATCAAATTGCAGAACACTATCCCAAGGTCTCTCGGATGTCAGGTCATGATGGAGCTTAGAATATATCAGTTGTTTGATGTGATTTTGCTGGAATCACAAGGTGGTCTTATGTGGTCAAAGCTGTAGAAGAATTGGGTCAATGAATGGAGTTCGGTGGATATGAAATTACTGTACCTTGTTGTAGGTTCAGACAATAGTCTTGGACTCCATTATTTTGTCGGATTTGGCTTTACAATGTGCAACAAACCTTAGGACAAGTTGTTCCTAAAAAAAAAAGGAAAAAGGCGAGGAAGAAGGATGGTTCCTGGACCTGCAACTACTGATGAATAGTGATCATGGAGGTTCCTACTGTGGATAGTTTCCTTAAATAAAATTTCACTTAATCTGAATTTTCACAATATCATGAAATCTATGCTATCTTCTAAGGACTGCAGATATTCATCATTCATTCACCATGGAAACGTGAATAAAGATAAAGTTTAATGAGCAACAATGAGATTAAAGTCTAGGCTAACTTTACATAGTCATATAATAGCAACAAATGACCAAAAGTATGGACAACGAAAGCATACACATGTCAACAATGTCCAAAACCAGAGACAACATACTAATTCTACCAAAGTTAATCTAAAGATACTAAAGCAGCAAAGTAATTTGAAGCAAAGTTCTAGCTAAATGGAGAAGAATCATGAAACATGTGGAGAAATCTAGAAATACACCAAAAGATGACTGTATTTTCTATTATATTTTCAGCAACATGTCTTTACAACAATTCAACTCTCTTAAAATGAGAGGAGGAGAGACCTATTTATAGTTTTTAAAAAACAAAATGAGTGGCCAAGATTCAATTCTATTGTGTGGCCAATATTCACTTTACAATAGGGTTTCACCTACCCCCAGATATATTACATTTATAAATTCATCCTTGTCTTTTCCCTATTTCGTCTTCTAGTGACAACACTATAGCAATTTGATCCTTTAGCTATTTTCCCTTTGTTGTAGCTATTCTTTGAGGAATTATTCATTGATAAAAGGGTTGCCTTCATGCTTCTTCGGTGTTGCATACTCTACGAAGTTCAGGATCAGCGGCTAGAGCATATCCATCTCCATGATGTATGATCGTAGGAGTAGATAGCTCCATTCTTGGGAATTGCTAACAAGTTTCTTCCAATCCTCTTCATATTTGGCTGCACTATCCTTGAAAATCTCTAACTACGTGAAGGCACAGGTTGCAAAACTCATGAAGTCCATGGTGACTTCAACTGACATCCTATCTTCCATGATTTTTAAGAAGTGGGGCCTTATGTTCTCAGGGTTGATCTTAGGGGCGAGCGGCTCATACCTCATCATTAATTTGATGTACTGAGAGAACTCCTCTCAGGAATCCCTAGCCCATTTGATGTCTAGTGTTATCCGCTCAATGATCTACTCGAGCCTTTCCACCCTGTGATTGAAATCTCACTTCCAGACATCTACTAACCAATGGTGATCGTCCTTGAAGGCCAGGTCCTTCTCCCAGACCTCGCCTAGAAACATGAGTATGGCCTCGATCTTTGGATAGGTTTCCTCGTATTTCCTTGGGAAATCCTCACAGATCTACCTCATACCCTCAAGAGTCCTTTGCACTTTGAGGAACTTGTTTGTTGTCCGGACAACCAAATTCATGCCCATGTTTCCCATGTTTGAGACTTGCCAAAACCCATTTTTCGTAGTCTTGTGTAAGTTTCTTCTCTTTTCTAACTTATTAATTTGCTCTTGGCACAGTAGCTAAGGCGGGGCGGATGACATCATCAGCTACTCATCCACAGATGACCACTACTCAATGTAGGCCATTAGATCAGCCACTTGCTCCTTTAATTCTTCCTTTGAGATCTTATCCTATTGGATAAGGTGTACCACCATGGCGACCGACTCTTGGAGGTGATCAACCTTCTATTCTCTCGTGGCCACTCCCAAGTTAATGGTGGAGACGTTATAAACTATACCTTGCTCTCCAACCATAGGTGTTTCTATCTGCACTGCCCTTGATCCTGAGGCATTCATGGTTACCTTCGATCTGACCCTTGGTTTCTTTTCCTTCTTTTTGGTAATTACTTGTGCTCTGGCCATGATGGCTTCTAGCCTTGCCTTGGGATCCTTCAAGGTGGGAGTGTTCTACTTCAGCTGCCTTTGTAACCACTCGGGTACTTGGGGTTCCTCTCTAGGTGGTTTACTTTGACTCTCATTGTCCCCTTTCTCAAGCTCAGTAGTTCTAACAACAAGAGCCTTCTCCTTGGGCCTCGCATCTTCTTTCTCCTCTTCAGAGTCTTGTCAGAGGGTTTCATGTCTAGTGGGGGACTCAGTATGCAATTGTTGTTCACGTGGATCTTCTTTCTCAACATCACCCTCTTCTTCATTCTAATTGTGTTCATTCTCTTCTCATCCTCGTGGAGGCATGCTTCCTTGTCATGCTCTAGAGTCTGGTCTTGCTTCTCAGTAGGAGATTTTCTGCCCTCTATCTCTTGACCAGAAATCTCTTCTTCTCTTGTGAGCGGATCCTCAGCCTCCCTATCTTCTATCTCATGGAGTTGCTTACCCCACTCTGCATTGAGTTTGGGGTCATTTGATTCTCTTATAAAATCAGCATTCTTCTCCTCGCTGCTCTCACTAGAGTATTCACAAACCACCTCATCTATCTCACGACATTCGAACAGTGGATGTTCGTGATACTCAAATTCTTCCTCTCCTAACACCTTTGTAGCCTCTAGCTACTGTCGTTCAAGCTCATTTGATATTTGCATTATCACCTCCATCTTTGGTGGTTCGATTGAGGGGAGGGGAACTAGAGCATGGGCCATAGCCTAAGCTATTGCAGCTTCAACTATTGGGTTAGTGAGCATTCCTGAGAGCTCGAATGGCACATTTTGCATGTATTTTACCAAGGACTTTGGCAGACTAATGGTGAGCACTGAAGCAGTAAAAATGAAGGTCAAGGAAGGAGACATAGAAGAAGAGGAGACTGATGAGGTCATGGCAGATGATGAATCCACTGGAATAATTTGCAAGATTGGAGAAGTGGAAGCAAGGTGGACGGAGATGTCCACCGCAAGCGGGGAGGAAGTGGGAACTACAAGCGAAGCCTGCGGGGCAGGGGCAACAATAGTAGCAGCAGTAGACGGAGACCTTGGTGATTTAGATCCTTCAATTCTAGTCCCGAGGGGAGGACCCTTGGTCATCATGGTCATCCTTGTGCTCCCCATTGTTTTTATTTTCTTCTTGGAAGGCTCTAGCTTAGAAGACTTGCAGGCATAGACCTTTGGTTTAGGCAGCTGCTCACTAGCCTCCTTTTCTTCTTGGTTTTGACTGATGGTGGGGTTTTGGATGTTTCCCAGGTTGCAGTGGCAGCCATCCCACCTTCAGAGCCACTCGGTTCACTTTCCAATCCCTTGAATGTCAGAGCGACTCCTTGCTGCTTTAATCAAGCCACCTGTTGGTCGACCCATGCTTTCGTTTAGATCTCGACCAGCCTAGTGACTACGGCAATGTCATCGAGCTCTGGTTCATTCTAGTCAATCATTGGCAATGGAAAATTAGCGATGACATCATACCCTGGATCGATCACCGTGTCCTCATTTTCTTTGAGTTGGTCAAGAACTGGGCATAGGTTTATCCTTCGCACATAGATAGCGGTCATTTGCATGTATTGCCTCAATCGTACCTCAAGATCATCCTTGCAGTTGTCCTCAACATTGTGGAGGTGGGCATACTCTCATCCCAATGCCTTCCTCATGTGTCCGTGTGGGTCCATTCGAGGCCGAGCTGTATATTGATAGAAGTTGTACTCAGCCAACTCCCTTTTTGACTACCTGCACAGTTGTAGGTATGAATCTTGTACATTCCTTGGCTAATCCCAATGGGGTAAGTCGGTCCTGCCAAATTCTTATTGCTCAGGATGCCAATAATATGTCATAGCTATCGGGTGAGCTCCAATAGAATGATCCGGTCATTGGGGTACAGGGGCACCTTATTCGGTCTTTCTGTGAATCCCTTAGCATGGATGTATGTGAACTTTGGGAACTATATATAAAGGAAGGCATATTGCTTGAGGAGGGCTTGGGTGCTATGAGAAACTCTCCTTTGATAATCACCCCTGAGAGACCAAATGATGTGGGCGATGAATGCATCATTCACCCGACAGTAATCCCTCTTAAAATTTTTGAACTATAGTTGAGTGTATTTTTCATATGGTTTAAGTTCCACACCTAATGGGTTAATGGGTACCACTACCAATCCCTGATAATGCCACCGATTGCCGAGGGAATATACAAAATAGGAGGTCATGAAGAACTGGAAGGTTTTTTTCATGGTTGTAAACTGCTCGTGGAAGCGGTCACTGATTATTTCTCCCCAATAGAAAGCTATACCATCACCGTGAAGAATCTGCTCTACAAAGTAGAACATCCACTCTTGGAAGAGGTCCACCGTAGGAAGGCCCATCACTCAGTTTAGCAACGTTATGAGGTCATGGTAATCCTCGAAGAAGTCGCTACGAAAAAGTTCCTGAGGAAGCTTGCTAGCGCTAGCCTACTTGTCCTTTAACCAATACTGATTGATGACCTTCTTGCACCCCAAGGGATCCTGCTCCCAAAGTTCCTTGCACACCCCCATGGTGGGGTTCTCCATGCGCTCATAGGCAGCAATGTGGAATATTGTCGTTATACCCGACGGGTATATGTCTACAAGGACATTTCCATCTCGGTCCACTATATTTCGGGTCTCCTCCTGGTAGGCTTCTACACATGCCATTACCAGTTCTGGGGCCACCAAGGCCAGTGGGAAACCTGTAGCCTTAGCAATTCCACTTTTCTTTATCAGTTTTGCATTCTCGATCTTGGTTCATCCTGACCCTTTGTATGAATTCGTCAACATCGACCTGGCCGATGTTGGTATCTGTGATATCTCTCCAAAGGGATGAAACTCTGGATTGGATGGGGACCCCGTGGAATTTGTACTTCATCAGCTCCTTGTTCTCCTTGCCTCGAGGTATCTTGGCTATTCCTTTTCCTTTCTCCTTGGAGGCACCGAAAGTTTTTGCACCGGATTCCATAAATCCTGCACAAGGGACGTGAATTAGTAATAATAAACATGATCGAAAATGGCTCCAGGCGAGTTCCTGCACACCAAGATTAGCTCTGCAATCATTATTTATATTCAATAAGCATATAACACTTGATAATTCATCGTTAGAAAGCAAAGCAAACAAACTGGGTTCCCAAGACCAGAATTCCCTTGGCAGGATGTCGTTTGAAAGGGAAAATTGAGGATGGAATTCCCAAAGGCATTTCCCAATGTCGGATTTGAGTATTAGAAGGTTGGCATGAAGGAAGACCTGATTTTGGCAAGTGGGTCAAAATCCGTTTTGGATTTGGAGGTCATTTGATCCTTCATTTGGGAGTTCGGGCATCATCTATAGGACGGCCATTGGAAACGGCGAGGGTAGGTGGAAATCCGGGTCTCGGATTTCTATTGTCGGGAAGCGGTTATGGATCATCCATTTGAAATGGCGAAATGGAAGCGAAAATCTAGGAAGGAAATCTCGAGTGCAGTCTTCGAAGACGGTTAGAGGACTCGAGACAGCCAGGCGACAAACAGAGCAACGGGACTCGGAGGTCGAGACGCTGTCTTGAATTCGTCGTTAAAATGACGTCGGTGGAACGGAATCCCGAAAGGGGAATTTTAGTGGTCAAAACCCGAAAGAAGCTCGAGCAGCGGACCGGAGTCTGGGAGTCAGAAAGACGTCCCAGGATGGCCGTTAAAACGGTGAATGCGACACGGAATTCCGAGGACAGAATTATGGAGGTCGGGGTCCGGAGGGAATTTGGGTCGAAGGTTTCGCTTGGAAGTTGGAATAGATTGTGCGTAGTCGAGAACTAAGGTTCGGAAAGCCACTCGGGAAAGGTCGTCGAAATGCCAAAATTGGAAGGGAATTCCGAGAATGGCATTCCAAGGACGGAATCTTGGGGCTGCTTTGATCTTGGTTGGTTCTTTCGATTTTCCAAGGTCTTCAGACGGACTTGGAGCATCCGGGGTCCGGAGGTCAGGAAGGCACTCGGGCAAGACCATGTAAAATGGCGATGATGCAACGGAATCCCGGGAGGGGAATTTTGATGGTCGGAGTCCCAAGTGGGTTCGATCATGGAGAATTTTGGAAGATAGAGTTTGTGCACGAAGGCGGGGAAGTCCGCGCCCGGGGGAGGTCAGTGACTGTTCCGAAGAACGGCCGCAGAGAGGTGAAGCTCCAGATGAATTTTGGCTAGTTAAATGATTTATTTTTACATTTTTAAAATGTGGGTTTTAATGGGAAGGCCTTCACCTACTGGATTTTAACATGGTTTTGCATTTTACTTCATTTAAGGCTTGGAAAATGACAAAATGAAGAACAAGGGCACGGACGGTGGGCATATCTCAACATCCCAAAGAAATTTCCAATGCCTGCACGAAAAATGCTAGAAAATGGAGCTCGAATTCGAAGGCTAGAGATGCCAGATGTGTGGGAGCTCCTCGAAATTCTATCACTTGGTCAGATGAAAATGACAGGGAGAAAATCGGGTTTTATAGCCATACCTGCCATTAATGCCGCATTCAATTCCTTCGTATGGTGGCAGGTGAAGTCGGTGAGTTCAAATTCGCAGTCGGTGGTGGGAGGTCTGAAGTCCGATGGCTGAGAAGACGTCCCACCGCAGCCGTTGGAAACGGCAAAGCTCGAGAGGAAACTCGGCCTCCCGGGTCCGATGTCCAGAAAGACGTCAAGCCAATGTCGTTCAAAGGGCAGAATCCAGATGGAATTCCAAAAGGGGAAACTCGAGTGTCTGGACCCAGAGGACATAGTGGACACTAGAAAGGGAATTCCGACAAAGAAAACTCGGATTGAACTTCAGACTTAGCATTTTTTAAAGGGGCGATTTTGGTCAAGCTTAAAATATGGCGTTGGGGAACATGCCGACCTTTTAGGACACCAAAATTGGGCACACAAATTGAGGCAAAGCAAAAGGGGCCCGACAATCCAAAGAGGTAAGAGAGGGTCCCCGTTCTGAACGGGGCGTATGTGCAAAAGGCACAACACATGGAAACACTCCTAGGTTGTGGGTGACCTAAAAAATGGAGTGAAACTCCATATAAGGTTGGCTTCTAGTTGGTTATCACCTAAACTACCGACTTTTGCAGAGGAAAAGGGAGAAAGAATTTTTTTAAATGAAAATTGGAAAAACACTATTTCTATGGTGATACACCAAACTGATAAGGATTATGAAAAATTCAGACTTGCATTACACTTATTTGTAATGACAAAAAAATGAACTTGCACTACCTATTACTATATGTTTTCTGCATAAATATTTCACAAAAGGGCCCCAAATCTCAAACCTCAAGGAGAAAGGTAACCTCATAGCTAGAAGTCATTTTTAATTTCATGACATAATCTGTAACTTCCATTAACACACCTATGCATAAAGGCATCAAAATCATGAGATAAAGGTAAAAGTAAGTGAAGAATCTCTCATAGATAGCTTGATCAATCATGTGGGACACACAATAATGCACTAAATAAGAGGAAAATTTTTGTATTAACAACATCTAAGGCTTTCACTTTATTTCATATCCAAAACTGAGTTACATAGACATGCTTCTTTCTACTAAAAGGACTGAAAATCTAGAAAATAGCATAATAAGAACTTAGTACAAAAGAGTCACTCAAGTGACTATATCTCAACATCTCCCTCCAAAAACCCATGAGAATAAGTTCTAGAATCAGTTAGGGTCGGATGCCCTCAAAAAGCCAAAAATATACTATGTAAATCCACTCCAAATAAGCTCCATAATGCTTGAAAAGGTCAAATTTGACCAAGTCAAACATGACAACACATAAAACTGTCTACCAAAATCTCTTATCTTCTCAAAAAATCAATTGAATACTTCCTATATGCTCTCCTTATGTTTTCAAACCTCTTTCAACTCCTCTAAATCTTTGGCATGTGTTTTAAAATAGTTTCTAACTATCCTAGATGCTCTCCATTTGTTTTGCAAGGCATAACTCCTTTTTGCAACCATGAAGATCCCTTCAAAATCATGATACATGTAATCATACGCATTCAATCTTACACCTAAAATAGCATTTTGACTTGAATGATTTATAACTCATCATTTAACTCAAGTATTCTTTACAACTTTTAAACTCAACTGTAAAATTGCATGCTTCCCTCCATCAACCTTTCATAGGTCAAAGCAAAAATCAATCAAGTCACAAAGACTTTATGAAAATCACTAAGGCATATGTTAGTGTAGGTTTTTATTTCCTAGTTGGGTTATTTATTTTCCCTATAGTCCTAGGTTTCTCCTACACCTTTCATTAATCTTGCTTAGGTTAATAAAGCATGTCTTATTAGGTGAGTGGTTGCGAGGTGTCACCTTCCTACATGTGAGCACCTATTAGTTATCTTGGGAAGATACTTTGCAATCTTTAGTCTGATAGATGGTTGCTCCTCATTGGTCGGTGTTGCCACCTCATCCCTCTCTCGAGTCTATATAAGCATGCTACCTAGCTTGTATTTTGTATCTCTTTCTTTTGCATCCTCTTAATGTTATTTTGCTTCTAGCATTTGCATTACACTCTCAGAGACTAACTCTGTGTTGCTATTTTGATTTCATATCATTTACATTCATAGTTTAGATATCTACTCTTATGCACTATTTTTCTAGGTTAATAATCTTTTCAGATTCTAACATGGTATCAGAGCTTTTCTATGTGCAAGAGTAGATTTTAGTTTCCATATTTGAGAATCAGAAAAGTCTGACGAAAACATTTTAATCTTTGGGATTTTGCACATATGTTTTATGAAATCTAGGTGATTTCATTGTTCCTGGTTATACTTGCAGCATCTTTGGCTGTTCCAATGCGTCCAAGAGGCTTGAGAAAGTCAGATTTGGCTTTTGCTTCGCCGAAATCAGAGATCGTCACACACAATTGTGGAACCGGGGTTTCAAGTTCAAATCTGACAACCGACTTGCATACTTTGCAGTTTTAATCAACATTGTAGGTAGGTAGCTGATTCAACCTTTGCATGTCATTTTTTGGTTGCTAGGATCATTTTTTGTTGGTAAAGGCGTCTATTTTACACTAGAGCTACATCTTATATACATCTGCAAGAAAAATGCCATCTGGGTTTTGTTCGCCAGATCAAAAAAACCATCTGGGTACTTTTTAGTTTTTGCATGCAGTCTGTATATTTTGCAGAAATGAACTTAGAAAGCTTCATTCGTACCCCTCTCTATTGGCAGTTGTAGATTTGAAGGCAGTTTTCCAATGCTTCATTCTTGCTCATACAAACTCCGTTTCTCACGATTTTTATTTTGAATTTGGCTATTTTTTTGTCCTCTATGCACTAGTGCAAATGTTTTTTGGTTTTGATGCAGAAATTTTTCAGAAATTGCAGATTCTCAGTCATGACATTGCATGGTTCTCATTTTGGGAACTTCGAAGAAGCATAACTTTCTCATACGACCTCGTATCGAGGTGATTCTTTTTTTGAAAGTGCGTGCTTTTTTGAGTAGATTGCAGTGGTTCTGTTAGTTTTACTTTTTTGAGTTCCAATACTGTAGTTTCAGTTTACACCCTATTTGTGAGGGTTTTGAAATGCATTGAAATCAAGACCAGTAATGCATTGAAATCAAGACTACTTAGTATTTCTCGCTAGTGGAAGTTGTAAAAGCACTAATATAAAGTGCCAAATCATATTTTTCTTGGGGGGTTCTTTGATTGAGTAAAGAGGGGGGGTTGTCTTGGTAGTGTTCTCTTCTTTTCGATATTTACTTTCTGCATTTCTTCATCATGGATCAAACAACTGTGACTATCCTAATTCCATACAACTACTTTGAGTGGAAATCACGCATGACAATTTACTTAAGGAAAGTTGGATTACATAGGATAACAATGGGACTTGAAACTAAACTTGATAAAGATGAAGATAAGCCTAAGTGGTTTAACAAATGTGATGAGGCATATGGAACATTATGTTTGTCTGTTTCTCCTGATTTTCTCTTTCACATTGAGTCTTTAAATTCACCAAATGAAATTTGGACAAAACTGGATACACTATTTGGCACACAAGATTCAATGAGGGGTCATATGTTGGAAAATTAACTAATTAGTTTAAGTCCAGGCAATTTCAACATAATCTAGGATTTCTTGACAAAATTGAAATCACTAAGGCTACAGTTAAAACAATGTGGAATTGAAAAGAAAGATGAACAATTGATTCTTAGTATTCTCTCTAAGCTAAGTTCATAATATTTTGTGTTTGTTTCTACCTTCTATGCTAATAAGGGTGCCCTTGGTACTCCATTCACCATGCCATCTTTAGATGATTTTGCTGTCAATCTCACTCAGGAACAAGACAAGCTAATCTAGATGGGCACTCTTAAGTCCTCTAAGTCACATGCCTTAGCTTCCAACCAAGGCACAAAAGAACAGAAAGGCCAAAGTAGTAACAACAATAGTAAGGATAAGAAACAAAAGAATAGCAAGCAAAAAAAGGATCAAACTCTAGTTGCTTCAAAAATAATTAATGAGACCCAATCTTCTAGGGGTGACAAGCCTAAGAAAGAGAAGGTCCAATGTGCCTATTGTAAAAGACCTGGTCATGATGAACATAAGTGCTTGAAGAAACAAATTGATCACTTGACACACATTCTTTAGAAAAATAATATCAGTGTTCCTGAATCTATCAAACAAAGTTCTAATGAGGGGTCTAACAAGGAAAAAGAAAACAACAAGGGGAAAGGAAAGGTCAAGGCCCTTGTAGCATTTGCTTCTTCACCATCCACTTGGGTTCTTGATTTAGGTGCTTAGCACCACATGGCTTCATCTAAGGAAGAGCTTGCATCTTTGGAGCCATGTTCTATGCCTTCTATTTTGATGGGTGATGACACTCCTGTTGAGGTGTGTGGGAGAGGTTCTGTTGATGTGGGGGATGGCACATTCCATGATGTTCTTTGTGTACCCTCATTATCAACTAATCTCCTATCAGTATACCAGATCACTCACAGAGGTTCAGGAAAGCGGGTTGATTTTACTCCTAATTTAGTGGAGATTTATGAGTTGCACAATGGTTCTACAATTACAATTGGGAGAGAAGATCACCAGTCACGACTTTATATGTTTTCTCACTTTGTTCCTGATCCTCCTTCGACTATTTTTCTCACTCATTCTAATGATGTGAGTAGATTTTGGCATGAGTGGTTTGGTCATCTTAACTATCGCTACTTACAGTAGCTCAACCAGCAGAGCATGGTCACAGGGTTGCCTTCAGTTCAGTTTTTTGGTGGAGTTTTCCAAGGCTGCATTCTTGGTAAGCATCCTAAGGAAAATTTTCACAAAGGTAAGGCATGGAGAGCTTCATAGATACTAGAGTTAGTTCACAGTGATTTGGCTGGTCCATTTTAGCATCATTCTTTCAATAGGGCTAGATATGTTCTCACATTCATTGATGACTATTCTCGCTATACTTGGGTGTACTTTCTCAAACAAAAGTCTGAGGTATTTGATCACTTTCAGGACTTCAAGACTTTTGTGGAGAAGCAATCCAGGAAAGCCATCAAAGTTTTGTGCATTGACGATGGTGGTGAGTATGTCAACCATCGGTTTGAGTAGTTTTGTACTTCAGAGGGGATTGACTTGCAGCATTAAGTTCCATACAATCCTCAACAGAATGGTGTTGCAAAATAGAAGAATAGGTCCTTGAAGGAAATGGCTAACTGTATGATTCACTCTAGATCTCTTTCACCATAGTATTGGGCAGAGGCCATTAACTATGCTTGTTACATCCAAAACCGTGTTCCTCACCAAGCCTTGAAGGGAGTAACTCCTTTTGAAGCTTGGAGCGGTTGGAAACCTTCAATTAAGCACTTTCAAGTTTTTGGTTCTCTTGCATGGTCCCACATTCTTGCAGAGAAATGCAAGGCCTTGGATCCATAGAGCAGACCTTGCATATTTGTAGGTTATCCTGATGGTATGAAGGGTTATCGATTGCTCCACCCTAAAACACATGAGTTGTTCATTGAGAGGAGTGTTCAATTTGAGGAGGGCTCTTCGAGCTCACTTTCTCCCACTTCTCTACCTCCTTCTACTTTGACATTGGAGTCACTTGGGATACATGACAGATCTTCTGATGATTCAGATTCACATGAGCAGTCTTCTTCCTCCACTTCTGATGTTGATAGTGATTCAGAGGACTCACCTCCTTCCTCTCCTAGTCATCATTCTGAGGGTGATGATTCTCCTCTAGATTCTCCATCTTCTGGTCCACTTTGGGCTAGGCATACTTTGCAGTCTGCAAGTGATTGGGTTGGGGATCCATCAGACACCAGCCAGACTCATTCATAGTTCCATGATACTCCACATGTCTTCATTGCTACTACCTTAGATCCATAGTCTTTTCATGAGGCTTTTGGTATTCCTGAGTGGGATACAACTATGCAAGAGGAATATAGTTCCTTGATGAGAAACCACACTTGGGATCTTATTCCTCTTCCTAAGGGAAGAAAAATTGTTTGATGTAAGTGGATCTATTAGAAAAAATTTGCAATAGATGGGTCAGTTGATAAGCATAAGGCTCACTTGGTTGCCAAAGGATTCTCCCAGGTTCCTAGGATTGACTACTTTGAGACTTTTTCACCAGTTGTCAAAATGAACTCCATCCGACTTGTTCTTGCCATTATTGTAGCTAATCATTGGGAAGTACACTAGATGGATGTGAAGAGTGCCTTTCTTCATGGTGACCTTCAGGAGGAGATCTACATGGAGCAGCCATAGGGGTTTTTTCAGGATTCTTCACTTGTGTTCTATCTTCGAAAGTCTTTCTATGGCCTCAAACAGGCTCCTTGGGCCTGGTATGCCAAGATGGACTCCTTCCTTTTGACAGTTGGGTTCACTCGGTGCCATTCTGATCCCAATGTCTATATTTTGCAGCAGGATGATTCACTCCTATTTTTGGTTTTGTATGTTGATGACTTGTTGATCACAGGGAGTTCTTCATCCACCATTGGGGTTGTCAAAATTTCCATTCATGATAGGTTTTTGATGACTGACTTGGGCATGTTGCATTACTTTCTCGGGATTGAGATCTTCCAGTCTACTTCTGGGATCACCATTACACAATCCAAGTATGCTTTAGATTTTCTCTCGAGGTTTCATATGGCTAATTGTAAGCCTACTCCTTTCCTTTCCTTTTTGGAGTCAAACTTGAGGCTCAGTGTTCTTCTCCACTTGTTGATGGCACTTTGTATCACCAACTTGTTGGGAGTCTCATTTATTTGACTCATACGAGACCTGATATTTTATATGTTGTAGGAATGGTCTTTTGATTCATGCAGGAGCCTCATGAGTTGCACTAGAAAGCAACCAAGCAGATCCTTCACTACATTCAGGGTACTCATAGTTTTGGGATTCACTATGCAGCGGGTATTGATCTTGACTTGGTGGGCTACATAGATGCAGATTGGGCAGGCGATTCTCAAGATCACAAGTCTACTTCACGTTACAAATTCTCACTTGGTCCCGATCCTATTTGTTGGTCGAGCAAGAAGTATTCTACTATTGCTCTATCTTCTATCGAGGCTGAGTATCGGGGGGCTATGAATGCTGCCATTGAGGCCATTTGGCTTCAAAATCTTCTCACTGAGTTCGGTATCCATATCCAATGGCCATCAGTCATATTTTGTGACAACCAGAGTGCCATTCAAATCTCACGAAATCTAGTCCATCATCAACAAACCAAACACATAGAGATCCACATGCACTACATCTAGGAGCTCATCCATGGCCACATCATCGACCTTCGCTACTTTCCAAATTCTGAGTAGGTTGCTGATATTTTCACCAAACCCTTCATTGAGAGAAAGTTCCTTCATTTGCGAGCTTTGTTGGGGGTGCAGGATGCTTCATCTTTTGGGGGGGCTTCATCCTCTCACTCAGGGTCTTAACTCTCTCTATTTGGGGGGGATCTTCTCTCTTCTAGGGGGGCTTCTTCTCTTTGGGGGGAATTTTATGTATATGGGTACCTCATCAGGCTTGATTTATCGGGACCCATTTCTACATCCACCTAAGCTATGCTTAACGGGGGGTGTTAGTGCAGGTTTTTATTTCCTATTTGGGTTATTTATTTTCCTTATAGTTCTAGGTTTTTCCTACACCTTTCATTAATCTTGATTAGGTTAATAAATCATCTCTTATTAGGTGAGTGGTTGTGAGGTGTCACCTTCCTACATGTGAGCATCTATTAGTTATCTTGGGAAGATACATTGCTATCTTTAGTCCGATAGATGGTTGCTCCTCATTGGTTGGTGTTGCCACCTCATCCCTCTCTCGGGTCTATATAAGCATGCTACCTAGCTTGTATTTTGTATCTCTTGCTTTTGCATCCTCTTAATGTTATTTTTCTTCTAGCATTTGTATTACTCTCTTGGATACTAACTCTGTGTTGCTATTTTGATTTCATATCATTTGCATTCATAGTTTAGATATCTACTCTTATGCACTAGTTTTATGGGTTAATAATCTTTTCATATTCTAACAGCATAAGCATTCAATATGGCATGAAAGGGCCATGGCATATTAGTTCCTTTTGCAAAAAATTAAGTGCAAAGGAAAAAATTCCATAAGTTGTCGACATTTGGAAGATTAGGGTTGAAACCCTAAAAGATAGGAAATATAAAATGAAGCAAAATCACTTCATTTGGTTCAAAGCTTCAAGAAGAAGCCAAACCCACACCCCCAGGGGTTTCAAGAGGCTTTGTAAAAGATATCCATGGCAGATTTTTGTGACAATGAAGGCATTTTTTCTTGGACCATTCTCCATGAACAAGCTTCAAGTAAATTTTAAAGTTATTTGTTACATTTAATGAAGAAAATGAGGCTCGAACTTGGCCAAACTGGTATAAAAATGTTTTTTTTTTTTTCTTCATTTCCTTCTCTGTAATTATAATCTTTTTGTGAGGAAAATCTATGCATATTCTAAACAAATAAAGAGGAACCTCTTTCTTAAGGGTCGCGGCCTTCTATAGCTTCTCATCATGAAAAGGATTCTTTGTTGTTTCCATACTTTTATGAGCATTATAGAACAAATTTTATTCATTTTCTGAGAGTTGAAAAGAAGAAAATCTTTCCTTAAAGCCGTAGTTGTATGCTTCTGAAGAAACAATGAAAGAAAATAAAACTCATTCTTATATTTTCCATTGCTTTTTGTATTCATTCTATCTACTCTTAAGCTCATTCTACAAAAAAAGTACAAATGTTTGCTTTTTGTGCAGACTTTATTATTTTTCTCATGGTCGCAAAGTCAAAATCGCCATTTTATTTTATGGGGATAAGATAACAATAAACTCAAAAATGGTTTTCCTTGTACCTTGAGAAGAAGAAAAATTAAGGCCGTGGCCTCAAATACTTTTCTGAGTTTTACTTTTGTAGAGTATGGTCTTCTATCTCTGGCCTCGACCCCAGATCTTGCATTTTCTAGGTTTTTTGAAAATGCGAATTTTTCTTCACTCATTAAACAAGATTAAACCTACTCATCCTTCATTGCTAAGGATTTATGGTCATTGCATTTAACCCTTTCTCTCAGCACTATCTTCTTGTATTAACTACATAAATTGGTGAGCAGTGCTCAAAACTTTCTTCTACAATTCACTCTCAAAGGCATTCCTATTATTTTAGCTTGAAAATCACTATTTTGTCTTGGAATATCCTCTGTAATCTTGAATTTCATTGCCTCTTATCACTTGCATTCTCATTAACGTTCAAAATCTTTTCCTTTTGTATACTCCATTGATAATTGCAAATGTTGCCTATCATGCATACTTCATTTCCTTTATTGCACTAATTTTCTCTAGTGATTATTTTACCTGAAATTCTTGCATAAGCATTATTAGCCAATCTATAACAAGATTCCAATGTTCTCTTATCATTTTGTATCTCACTACCTCTCTATATATCAGTGACTCCTTTATGTCTGAAATGAACGCAAATATTATAACACCCCTTTACTTAATCTTGTACTTTCCTTGTTATAATTTGTAGTTGATCACTCTCCTATTGTAATTCTGTTAAGTGAATATATTTCATTTAGTGTCCATGGTTGCTTCAAGTTTAAGACTTGATGCTTGATAGTCATTGTTTCTAAATGCATATCTCGTACTCATTGATACATAAAGAATTCTTAAAATGTGAACTTGTAAGGCATGTCTAAAAACTATTGAAATACAAGAAAACACGTACACCCTTCATGCTTCCTTTAAACAAGTATATGTCACCTATGATAGTGACAAAAACTTACTATCAAATTTTATGTATACATTTAGTCTCACGACTTGTATGAGACCTTATACATTTATATTGTCAATAAATATTACTTTTGAAAAGACTTGTATAATATTTCTTACATTGTATGCATAAGCATAATTGTAGTTCATTAATGTAATCTTCTGACTTTTTTTTATACACATGAAGGAAATATAGCAGCATTTAAAAGAACCTCACTTTCATTTGAAAACCTTAAAATCTCTACCTGATTGATCTAATAGTTAAATCGGGTAACATTTTTGGTGACATCCACTAAATTTTTTCCTGCTAAACATCAAACCAGTCTCCTAGGCTTATCTATTGGGCACAGAGTCACTTAGAAAACTCAAAAAAGATCTGAAATCAATTTTTTTCAATGTTGTAACTCAGTAGTAATAACTCAGGACACCTTAGAAACTTATTGAAAAATAAAAAATGCAGAAGGGAAACTACCTAACTGTGCTGAAAATCACTTAGGAAATGGAAAATACCTCTAGAAACCTACCCTACACTAATAACAAGAAAAAACTACTTAAACAAAACCATTTATAGGATAAATAAAGTAGCTTCCCTTTATTCTCAATATACAGTAACTTGCACACTTAAGGATAGCTAAGTAAAGATGGGACACTGAAAAAGTTTCAACATGTTGATGTACAATCTCTTGAAAGAGATAAAAAAATCCACATACCTCACTAAAATGATCATATGTATTGTTAATCAAAAGAAGATAAGTGATTTGAACATACACTTCAACTAAAAATGCATCCTTGATGCCATCTTTAGCTATACCTTCATGTGTGAGTGCAAGATTGATCATTGGTGTTGTATTGGACTCCATATAGGCTAAATATCTAATTGGAAAGGCCCTTGAAAAGACAAATCTTGAGCCTTCAATGTTGGTTTCCTCTCTTTCTTCTGATTTTACATGGTTGTCTTGCTTCATGGTCAATTCTGGACTAGAAATTAAAAATATTGAATGCTCATAATTAGCAGCATTATCTTCACCCTTTATAATAACCTACCATGTTAACTCCTCCATGGTGAGTGGACAATCCTCTTCCACTAAGGTAGCTAATAACTCATCAAAGCTATCAGTTCTTGGAAGAGTCTTAGAAGCAACTTGTTTAACCTCAAAAACCTCCTTATCACTCAAAGAAACACACTCCAAAATAGGCTTTTCTTCTTCAATGAAATCAGACAAGTGTTCAAACAATGAAGTAGCCTCTTGGAACAAACTTTCAACTAGTATATCAGCTTCCAACTCTTTTGTACCATAGAAATGAAGCTCTTTTGACCAAATAAGATATTGTAAATCAGGTTCATGAGAATTTTCTTGTTCAAACTTGTGAAACTGATGTCGAATTTTAGCATGAGTTCCAAACTCTTGTAGTAGATCTAATTCCTTGTCATCTAATTTTGAACAAAAATGTTCAATTATATCAGTGCACACCTCTTCATAAAGTTCAAAATTAGCTTTTTCATGCCTAGCATGCTCAAAAATATCAAATCCAGTTGTACACTGCTCTTCCTCAACAACCACTTTCACTTTCTCCTCTTGTTGTCCAGGCTAGACTATTGAAACATTTGGATCAATTCCAACAGAAGTAGGAGGATCATTAGCTAAAACAAAGGAAGATCCATCTTGAGAGGTATTCTCTTGTTCAAACCTTTTTCGTTGTTCTAATCAATATTTCTCCATAACTAAATAAGCAATTCTATGTTCTTAGTCTCCTCCATGTTGAGTGAGTTGTGTGGGTCAAGAGTCTGCTCTTCTTCTACTTCCTGGATGCTAGAGAACGATTCCATTTGCATGATTGATAGAGAGACCTCACAAGGTGAAAGATATGGGCACTTCCAACTTGGAATATTAAGGGCAGAAGGCTCATTGGTAGGCTCACTAAAGGACTCAAAAGGTTTCTCTTGTTTAAAGATAGGGAATTTGGACTTGGAAACCTCATTCACATGATGATTCAACATTACAGGAAAAGGTGAGTTGAACTAGGAATGGAAAGGGTTGCTTGGGTCTCATACCTTTGTGCTTGATAATCTGAGTAAGCTCGACTACTTTGCACGTGAGATGACAAAAACTTCATTTACTCCTCTTTAGCAGCTATCTCTCTCTCAAGACTTCCTTCAAACTAGATTCTTTTTTCCACCCACTCTTGATCATAAACAAAGGATTGATCAACCAACTCCTATTGCTATGAGATGATCTTTTTCTGCTTCTTGATGTCAATCAACATCTAATTCATATGTGAGAACACATTACTAATATCATTAATCTTCATATGTTCAAGCTTTTGGCTCAAAGCCCACAACACATGGTCAAACTATTGGGTCAAAACCAATACACTCTTATAAGGGTGCTCCCGAGTCTGATTATGTGAATACTCATGTTGGTTGGCATCAAAAACCTCCTCTTGGGATTGATTTTGATCATATATTGGCTGATATAAAGGTTGAGCAGGAGTGGGACGGTGGGAAACATAATGAGAATGCTTGAAATCTGCTATTATAGATTCACTTGGAATAAAAACAGCAAGCTTTTCTATATGATACGACTAATATGAGGGTATATGAAGGATTTTCATAGAATGGAGGTGGAAATCCATTGTACTGCTGATAACTAGACATTACAAGAGCAAAAACATAAAACATCACAAGTCTAGACAACAAACCTCATTTAACTACATGTAACTGGATTGCCGAAACTAGTTGTTATGAGGTTGGAGTTGTCATGGTATTTTTTTTATTGCCTCTAAAGGTTGATAATACTGAGAAAAACACCAAATTTCTCAATACTATGATATTCTCAATGATGCACTAGCTTTTCTACTACTTCCCAAACTCAGAGTCACCATGATATGTTGATGTTAACCTCTGAAAGGCATAAAATTCACTGGTTGCATATCAAAAACCAACAGTAACATGTATTCTTTAAACTATCCTGTTTCGAATAGTCCCACCGAGCATGCCAAAAACTGTTATCTCTAAAATTCGCACCCTTACCAAGTTGTAGAACTTGGTATTTTAGAGGAACATGAAAACACTCCTAGGTTATGGGTGACCTAAAAAATGGAGTTAAACTCCACACAAGGTTGGCTCCTAGTTGGTTATCACCCAAACTACTAAATTTTGTAGAGGAAAAGGGAGAAGGAATGCTTTAAAATGAAAACTAGAAAAACACTATTTCTATGGCGATACACCAAACTGATAAGGATTATGAAAAATTCAGACTTGCATTACACCTATTTGTAAAGACAAAAAAATGAACTTGCACTACCTATTATTCTATGTTTTATCCATAAATATTTCACAAAAGGGCCCCAAAGCAAAAACCTCAAGGAGGAGGGTAGCCTCACAGCTAGAAGTCATTTTTCATTTCATGACACAATTTGTAACCTACATTAACACATCTATGCATAAAGGCATCAAAATCATGAGACAAAGTTAAAAGGAGGTAAAAAATCTCATAGATAACTTGATTAATCATGTGGGACACACAATAATGCACTGAATAAGAAGGAAAAAAATTGTATCAACAACATCCAAGGCTTTCCTTGTATTTCATATCCAAAATTGAGTTACATACATAGACATGCTTCTTTCTGCCAAAAGGACTAAAAATTCACTAACTTCAAAAAATAATATAATAAGAACTTAGTACAAAAGAGTCACTCAAGTGACAATATCTCAACATCTCCCTCCAAAAACCCATGAGAATAGGTTCTAGAATCAGTTGGGGTTGGATGCCCTCAAAATACCAAAAATATAGCATGCAAATCCACTCCAAATGAGCTCCATAATGCTTGAAAAGGTCAAATTTGACCAAATCAAACATGACAATACATAAAAATGTCTACAACAGATCTTATCTTCTCCAAAAAGGAATTGAATACTTCCTATATGCTCTCCTTGTTTTTTCAAACCTCTTTCAACTCCCCTAAATCTTTGGCATGTGTTTTCAAATAGTTTCTAACCATCCTAGATGCTCTCCATTTGTTTTGCAAGGCATAACTCCTTTTCGCAACCATTAAGATCCCTTCAAAATCATGATACATGTAATCATACGTGTTCAATATTACACCTAAAATAGCATTTTGACTTAAATGATTTATAAATCATCATTTAAATCAAGTATGCTTTACAACTTTTAAACTCAACTATAAAATTACATGCTTCCCTCCACCGACCTTTCATAGGTCAAAGAAAAAATCAATCAAGTCACAAAGAATTTATGAAAATCACTAAGGCATAAACATTCAATATGGCACAAAAGGGCCATGGCATATTAGTTTAATTTGCAAAATATAAAATGCAAAGGAAAAAATGCCATAAGTTGTTGGTATTTAGAAGATTAGGTTTGAAACCCTAAAAGATAGGAAAAACAAAATGAAGGAAAAACGCTTCATTTGGTTTGAATCTCCAAGAAGAAGCCAAACCCGCACCACCAAGGGTTTCAAGAGGCTCTATAGAAGATATCCATGGCAGATTTCTATGACGATGGATGCATTTTTTCTGGGGCCATTCTCCATGAACAAGCTTCAAGTAACTTTTAAAGATATTTGTTACATTTAATGAAGAAAATGGGGCTCGAACTTGGCCAAACTGGTATAAAAATGTATTCCTTTTTGTCTTCATTGCCTTCTCTATAATTCTAAGCTTTTTGTGAGGAGAATCTATGCATATTCTAAACAAATAAAGAGGAACCTCTTTCTTAAGGTTCATGGCCTCCTCTAGCTTCTCATCATGAAAAGGATTATTTGTTGTTTCCATACTTTTTTGAGCATTATAAAAGAAATTTTATGCATTTTCTAAGTGTTGAAAAGAAGAAAATATTTCCTTATAGCCACGGTTGCTGTATGCTTCTGAAGAAACAATGAAAGAAAAGAAAACTCATTCTTTTATTTTCCATTGATTTTTGTATTCATTCTATGTGCTCTTAAGCTCGTTCTACAAAAAAGGTACAAATGTTTTCTTTTTGTGCATACTTTATTGTTTTGCTCATGGTCTCAAAGTGAAAACCACCATTTTCTTTTATGTGGATAAGATAACAATAAAATCAAAAAGGGATTTCCTTGTATCTTGAGAAGAGAAAAACTTAAGGCCATGGCCTCAAATACTTTTTTAAGTTTTACTTTTGTAGAGTATGGCCTTCTATCTCTGGCCTCGACCCTAGATCTTGCATTTTCTGGGTTTTCTGAAAATGGGTATTTTCTTCACTCATTAAACAAGATTAAACCTACTCATCCTTCATTGCTAAGAATTTATGGTCATTGCATTTAACCCTTTGTCTCAACACCATCTTCTTGTATTAACTATATAAATTGATGAGTAGGGCTCAAAACTTTCTTTTGTATTTCACAGATTTGCAATTCACTCTCAAAGGCATTCTTATTATTTTAGCTTGAAAATCATTATTTTGTCTTGGACTATCCTCTGTAAGCTTGAATTTCATTTCCTCTTATCACTTGCATTCTCATTAACTTTCAAAAGCCTATCCTTTTGTATACTCCATTGATAATTGCAAAATGTTGCCTATCATGCATACTTCATTTCCTTGTATTGCACTAATTTTCTCTTGTGACTATTTTACCTAAAATTCTTGCATAAGAATTATTAACCAATCTATAACAAGATTCCAATGTTCTCTTATCATTTTTTAGCTCACTTCCTCTCTATACATCAGTGACTCCCTTATGTTTGAAATGAATGAAAATATTATAACACCCCTTTGCTTAATCTTGTACTTTCCTTGTTATGATATGTATTTGATCACTCTCCTATTGTAATTATGTTAAGTGAATGCATTTCATTTAATTTCCATGGTGGCTTCAAGTTTAAGACTTGATTCTTTATACTTACTATTTCTAAATTCATATCTTCTACTCTTTCATACATCGATAATTCTTAAAATGTGAACTTGTAAGGCATGTTTGAAAACTATTTCAATACAAGAAACCACATACACCTTTCATGCTTCCTTTAAACAAGTATATGTCACCTCTAATAGTGACAAAAAATCACTATCAAAGTTGATGTATGGTTGCTTGAAGGAAGCATTAAGGAATGGATTAATCTGATGATCTCAATGCTTCTTGAAAGCACTATAATGCAACATGTTAGGTTCAACCCTTGTGGGTGCCACCTTTTAACCCATATGTTGTTATTAGATGAATCAAGACAACACAAATACTTTTCCTATACCTGTATAGAAAAACATGTGCATATGGCAGATATGTTTGATATTCTTGTGTTTCTTCTGAACATGATGCTAACTATTTTGATGCACTTGATGATCATATCATATGTTTATAGAGGTATGTGCATATCAATATTTAAGACCAAATGTAGGAAATTAGGAGCGTTAAGGAAATGACAACTGGATGCAGGAAAAGCAAAAGGAATGATGCAAAGCAACTCAACTAGAACCAATCATTTAGGCAATGGTTGGTCTCTCTTACCTATATGTGCATTCCTTTGTAATATCTATAAATGTACATTATTTTCTTTTATTTCCATTAAATCAGTTAGTCTCATGGCTTGGGTGAGACCTTATACATTTATATTGTCAATAAAGATTACTTTTGAAAATACTTGTACAATCTTTCTTACATTATATGCATAAGCATAAATGTAGTTTAGTAATGTAATATTCTTATTTTTTGTTATACACATGAAGGAAATATAGCAGCGTTAAAATGAACCCTACTTTCATTTGAAAACCTTAAAAGCTCTACCTGATTGAGCTAATAAGTAAATCGGGTAACAACTATTTCTAAGTGATATATATACATATATATATATACTTACATATAGGAAAAATTTTAAATGTAGACATATATGTATGTTGTGTGTGGCTTACTTTAGACATAATTATATTTGCAGAATTTTTTTTTTGTATGTGTATATCCAAGCAATAGATATCTAGATATGTGCATTTATATTTCTTTATATAGATGTATATTCATGATACAGATGGCTTAAATGATCAATGGTGCTTGTGAAGATAACTATATAATATTATGGTTTCCATGTAGTGGTGATGGTTGCAATAGAACCTACCATCTAAAACATAGCAAAGCAATAAAATATTTTATGATATTTTCAATTAGGCATTGTTGATTGTTGCTCTATAGCATCATTTTCTATCAAGAATGCAAGCAACCACTGTGGCAAGGTTTTTGGCACATAACACACATAGATATCCACACCCAAACTTGTCAATACATGTAAGCACATATATATAATTTTAAATTTAGATATATATCTATGTTGGGTGCATCTAATTTCATATACACACATATGTGTAGACACTTTTTTTGTGTATATATATATGTATGCAAGTAAGAGAGATCTAAGTATACATGGAAGGCATGGAGTGCATATATATACACTTACTAAACAAAATCCTGACAAATATATATGCATATGAAGTTAAATGCAGAGAACATACATGTTTATCGATACTTAAACTTGTTAATACATGCAAGTAGATATATATACTTTCATGTATTTATAAATATAATGGCATGGAGAAAGAGATACATATCTACATACAAGAAAACGTGCATTAAAAGGTATAAAATAGACATATAGATATTTCCATGTGAGATATATATACTTGTTGGAAACAAGCTACACTGAGAGGGGGGGTCAATCAGTGTTGTGGAAAAATTAACTTTATTAACCTTTATCTTCAAAGCACTAGTAACATTCAAACATAATGCATAAACATTAAGAAAATAAACACAAGGATTTTTAATTGGAAACCATGTTAGGGGAAAACCACAGTGGATGGCCAATCCACAATATGATCTAAGTATATTCAAATGAAGTTTACAATATGGGGAATGCACTTGCATTCAGGCACACTGCCTAGAGCTCACTACTCAAAATTAGGAAGGCTCACTACCTTATAAAATGTTCAAATTAAGACCATTTGAAGGATTGAATTGAAGTATTAGAATCTACATAGGCTTGATTCCAGTTCCATTGAGGCTCAATAATTGATCTTTTGTCCTTTTGACTGATTTTGCACTTCTGCTCTGCTCTACTCAAACTCGTATCACAAAATCCTTCATGCACAAGTGAAATTGTGCATAATCACTCCTTTGTACTTCTGTTGTTTGCAATTCACATCAAGACACCTTCTTCATTCATCAAAATGATATGATCAATCACTTATATATATCCATGATCAAGAATTTAATTGCAATACATCAATAGAACACACGAATAATTACAATTATCAGTTCAAAAATGAGTAATATATAATATGTCTCCACAACGGTCAGCCACAACTTGGCTAGGACCCAAAAAAAGATGCTTGACCAAAAAAATACTTGAATAATTACTTCCCAAACATCTGCGACATGTTATATCCATGAAGTCGGATTTCATGCACTGATAAACAAAAAATTACTCAACTAGATCTTCAAACTATCACAGGGATCTATATGAGCTATGAAGAATCACTAGAAGTAGAGATAATACACCAAACAACATTCCATGAGATGCGCAACACAAAATAATAGTAAAAAATCTTCATACAGATCAATGAACACTGTATTGTTGGTTGGTTTGTTCTTCCTTAACCATCTTCAATATCTTTGTCGGTATGATCGAATGACAATGTGCATATCCAATCATTGATTAGGTTTGACATCAATGAAAACACAAAATGATATTAGCAGTGTATCTTGCCAACAATATCCCCCTTTGGCATTGATGGAAACACT